>JAWQUT010000198.1:1052823-1073878 GCA_033807755.1 Ellobium chinense | reverse complement strand
TGTGTGTGTGTGTGTGTGTGTGTGTGTGTGTGTGTGTGTGTGTGTGTGTGTGTGTGTGTGTGTGTGTGTGTGTGTGTGTGTGTGTGTGTGTGTGTAGCATCTTGCTTAGGTGTAGCTCAGACCTACCGTGGGAAGTAGTAACTAAACACATTAACTCATACATGATTAGACTTAAGTACTCTGGGTACAGCCAACAATTCAGAATAGATGTGGTGAAGTCTGCTCTTCGTGCCTTCAATAAACTCAAAGACCTTAACGATAAGGGAGAGAAACCCCTATATAGACACAGAAACTGGAAGCAGAAAGAGAGAGGAGAGAGAGAAAGAGAGAAGACAGAAGAAGAGTAACTGGTATAGGAGAGGTGGTTATGATTCGGTTATGTTTATCTCAACAACACCAAGGTCTGAAATGAAGAAGAGATTCGAGAGAGAAATTAGAAACTGTGGATGTAAGATCAGAATAGTCGAGAGAGCAGGGAGGAGCCTTAGAGACAAACTATAGAAATCAGATTCATTTGGAAACAAACAATGCATGGACAATGAAAATTGCTTGGTGTGTAACACAGGGGGGGAAAGGGATATGTAAGAGAGAAAACGTTACATATGAGATCAAGTGTAATAAATGTGAACATGTGTACATTGGGGAAAGTGCTAGGAATGGTTATACCAGAGGATTAGAACACCAGAGAGATTTCCAGTAAAAAGGACAAAAATTCAGTACTTAATAGACATGCCAAAACTGCACACCAAAATAGCCCAGAGTCAACAACATTCATTACGAACATAACTGGAAGCTACAAGGACGCTCTCACCCGACAACTGAACGAAACTCAGTTGATTGAATCGACACCCTTCTAGATAAATAATCGCACAGAATGCAGTCACTACAGCTTACAATGGGCAAAAGTTGTCATCAGCTCACAACAACAAACCGACGGCAACGGGAAACTGATCCCAGGCACCCATTAGGCTGACGCAGGCTGGGAGGTACAGCCGACAGGTCTACCAAACATGTAAGATTAAAATTTGTGATGGATTACAGTATACGTAGGCAGATGACAAAAACAGTAAAACTTTAAACTTAACATCAGTGACGTCTGCATGACTATCCTACATAAAATAGCAAAATGTGAGAAAATTCTTGTTTCCAGCCAATCACATGCTTAACTGTCGGAAAGTAATAACCTCTCTCTCAGGTGGAAAGAACAAAATGATAGAACTCATGATTACTTCATCCAGGCGTAAAATGAACAGTAGAATATTTCAACACGTTGACACTACAGCGAACCACAAAGATAATAATTAAACTTAGTTGAACCATTGAAATAGGGAATAGTGTTGCTCGGTGGAAAGACCCTTGTAAATAACAAGCTTCAAATTTTACAGAAGTTGTTGTTGCTGTTATTGTTGTTGTTGTTGTTGTTGTTGTTGTTGTTAGCTGCACAGGGAGGTGAGAGGAGTTTCTAGACGTTAGTTAGGTAATTTGGAATTTTTTGCGGTACACCGGAAGTGGGAGCTCGACAATACGATGATCACCATCTACATTTTGAAATTAATTAGTGGAACTTGTTATCAACCGCCTTGTGTTGGGGGAGGATATGGCAAAAATCAAATGTGGTATGTACGCATATAAATGAGGCAAATATATACGTATAGCAAAAGCATCTTTTAAATCAGGGCACTCTTTTCTAGCTCTTCCGCATCAGTGGCAGCTGTCTTGGCTTGCCCAGAATTTGATACTTCCGTTGCCTTGGAATCTCCCAGGGACCACCCACGGAATAAAATTACCTCCCCTTTCATTCAACCGAGGGGATCAAACAAACGTCGCGCTTGAAAAGCATAAAAGTCTTCTTTTTTTGTAAAATCATTATTTTCTCAACGTCTGGTCACACATGATGTTTCAAACTTAGGGTTTCTGCAGTCGCTAACTACTCGACCACAGCTGTAAGTGTTTGAAGCAATTTCTGGAGTTTCATTTTAAAACCGTATATTCTTCTGCTATACAAATTTTTGCATGAGATCTTGACAGTCGCTGCGAGACTTTCATGGTGACAAAATGACAAGAGTCCCATAGGTTTTTGAAACATCTAGGGTTATCTGAGTACATAAGAACCCCGGGGCCAGGTATTCTTGCAGCGTCCCCCAAGGTTAATCCTGCCCTGTTCAGTGAACATCTTTTAAAGTCAAATTTGTGGATAGATTCTTGTAATGGGCAATATCATCTCAGGGTATGGAGACTTTTCAAACCTAAGAGTCGATTTTAGTACCCAAACTGAAGCTCTGGAGTTGCAATAAATTTCGACACTTTCAGATTAACGAATTTGAAGGAATAACAGTTTGTTTGACCCAAACAGGAACTTACTCAACTTTTTAAAAACTTGTTTATCTTCTGTTATGTCTTGCCTCATGCATCGGTACAACGACATGCAATCAAAAACATTGAAAGTAATTTTGTAATATAGGAGCAGCCTACACGATGTGTCACAAAGAGACTACAAAAGTAAAGAAATTGCCGTAACGCTAAAAACAGGAGTGTAGAAGAGCAAGTAGGTAGAAAGCTTTACAGAATCACGGCACAATACAAAGGACGTTTCGGCAAATATGCCTTCTTCAGCAGACACAAAAACAAGTAGAGTGGACAAAAAAGGAGAACAAATAAACAAAATAATGCAACAAACAAACAAACAATTACAATAAAAAAGGAAAAAAAAAGGCAAATGAGATGGAATTAAACACTACTTCCCTGTAACCGGCACAGTAGTAAAATGGTCTCAAATTTCGATCCTTTCTACCTACTTGCTCTTCTACACAAAGAGACTACAGTCGTTTGACCTATGTCCGCGCACGACTGGTCTCTGCGCACCTGGGCTATTTCTTTGTTAATAATCTATATTTTTTAAAAGTTTCTGATCGTCTAGAGAGATAACATTGTCATCTTCTATAAAAACATTTATCTCAATTCCATCTACAAGAATATAGATTCTTGGAAGTGCATAAAACATTAGGCTTAGGTGCGCAGACACAGGTAGGAGCATTATTGCTATAGTGACCCGGTATTTAAAGAGAACAGAATTACTATGTCAAAACTAATTTCGATCCTAGTTAGAATTTCTGTTGCAAATATTAATAAATTTGTCAAAATATTTCCAAAGTACAGTATCTGTTATGTCGAAAAGTTTTGAAACTCTTACCCGATCCTAAGTATTATAATAAAAATAAAGCGATACTTCCGATGATTAAATCTTGATGGCTGAGTATCGCAATACTTTTCATTTCAGGGTTAGGCCCACCATTGACAGACTGTGCAATCCAGGGTCGGCATTTGTGAACAGTGGAAAAAAAGGAAACAACACCTTCCTATGGATCCCTTCCTGTCTTTGTAAACTGAATCTGATTTACTTGTGGTGTGTGTTTTGGAAATCCGCAAGAAAAGCCGAGAATCGGCGTTTCACAGTGTCTCTTGATACTTCTAACTTGTGAAAAGAACGGTTAAACACTGTCTTAGATCAGAGGGACAACAGGGAGAGTGATGTGAGCAAACCAGATCTTTTACAGCATCAGTGTGTTAGAGGCGAACAAGCTACCTATTCCGCCCTACACAACCACCAAATTCAGATGAACCCCGAATACCACCATTATGCCGCCTGTACTTAAAACACCAGGAGACAATGACCCATTACATTTTTCACCGTTCTGAACTCAAAGACCTGAGAAAACCTTTCCTTCCTCTCAACCCAGATATGCACAGTGCACTTTACAGTATCCCTCAGTCACTGTTACAAACCGTTAGAAATCACTTCATGGCATTGAAATAAGGGGCAAGAGATCAGCTGCGACAGGATCAGTAACGACAGCAACAACATCTTTTGATACAACCTGTATGCACTCGAAAACGAAATGATAACCCCACAGTTTGACCAGCACTTTCTACGACTTCAAAAGATGTTTGAGATTGTTGAAGACATCTTTGATCGTCACAGAATTTCTTGTAAATGGCTATAGGAAACAGTTGGCCCATAGAGGCAGATGGAGATCAAGAACAAAAGTATGATTTACTGTGTTGTTTGTCTGCAATATCGTTGTCGGAAAAGCCAACATTCCCCGTGTTAACTTTAAAAAAAAAACAACCCTGCATTCACTTGAGACTAAGTGATAACCCTATTGTTTGAACAGCATTTTCTACGACCTCAAATTGTTAAAGGTCTTTGATGTTACAGGATTTCATGTACGTGGCAGCATAGGGAAACGCGGGCACAAAGAGACAGATCGAAACCTTGTGGAACCCACTATGAAGTGAATCAATTTATGCGTAAAGATGCAGAGTCCAGAAGATGACCAGGAACCAAGTCGTTCCCTGTAAACGACAAGCGTCATTTTCAGGTTTAGGGTCTGAAAAGTCTGAAACGGAAGTCTGTTGGACAGTGCTGGTCACTGGCTGATCATGGAAACCTCTGGCATTCTTGTAGAACGTGGTGCAAGTTATTTCGTCGAGACACACAATGAGTTCGTCATAGGCATCATCGCAGGTGTCGAGTGAGTTAAGTGTCCCCATAAGGCTACTGTAAAACTCCGGTATGGTCATTCGATGACCATGATCAGTACTGCCTTTACTGGGACATGCCCAATCACCTACTTTACCGTTGTGTCCACTCAAGCTTTTCTCAGAAGCGGTGCCATTAGTGTTACAATTTTCGTAAGCTTGATTCTCTTGGTCACTCAGGGCCCGTTGATCAATAATACCATCCAGTGTTTGGTTTCCCTTTCGTGATACAGACCCTGCATTCATAAAATCTCCTGTATTGAGAACGATATCCGCACTCTGGAAGCTACACAGATGAGACTGCAACGGGATATTTTTAAGTTCTAGGACGTCCACTTTCAGAATGGCTGTATAAACGAGTAAACAAGTGCAAGCAGGAGCGGATAAAGAAACCGATTCAAGTTGTCCTGATCTGTTGACCTGAACAATGGTCACATCAATGTCTCTTGGTCTGTGGCAAGGGCTTTGGCCTTTTGTGAAGAAGTAACCAAAGGCACACGTTTGAATTTCACACTCGTCTAGCGATGGGACGCTGCCTGAACAGAGTAATTCTTTCCAAGGTGCACCAGTGAGCCTGACCACGCGATTTCCATCCTTACGAGCAAGAACTTGCAATTTTATTGCACGTTGACTTAACCGCATTTCAGGATCAGACTGACGTGGCGTTGGTGGACTTACATGCTGGCAAGAGCCATCTACATGCAAGATCTCGCCACCGCGAAACGATCGAGTAAAACTGTTATGTTCGTTTCTATTCACACCTAGACATAGATCGCGAAGAGAAATTCTCCGGGTGTGCACGCAGGACTCACAGCTCACCTCCTCGTAATGTAAACAGCCGCGCAGGGATGGGCGTAATTCGGGATCCAAGATGACCATCATGTCTGAATTCCACTGGAAATGAAACACATAGGTATCTATTGAGTTCCCAGCCGTGTACACGCCAGGAACTTGAATGATGTAGGGAACATAGTGCGGACTGGAACCTTCGTCCTTGAAAGTTTTGTACGTGGCATCAGACAGATGTAGTAAACCTGTAGACTGATCATACACTTGTGGCAGTAGTTCAAGAAACTCTTTCAAACCACCCCAGGCATGATTGAAAGTGACTATCCCTAACCTGTTAATCGAAGTCGATAACTCCGGAGAAGATGACGTCGTCTGAGCAACTTTGTTCTTAACTATATATTTGTATTCATTCCTCAAAGAGCAGCGAAAGGCGGGGCTAGCTTCGCTAATTTTTAGAAATTTCTTTTGAAATACTTCCCGCATTCCTGGACACTTGCTATGGATATCGAGGCAGCAGTCGCCATAAACAAAGCAAATATAATCACAGGAGCAACGCTCAGAACTCTCTGCCAACGACGGTCGAACTCCACACCGATTTCTGCAGCTGTGATAGCCAGGTAGTTCCCTCAATTGTTCGCCACATAAGTTAAATTTGAGAGCAAAGTTTTCCATCTCTGTGCAAAGTGTACTCACGTCAGATCTGTTGCCATCAAGAGGAAAATGTGAAGTTGTAGACGAGATCCTTGTTGAAGGAGTATACTCAGGACTTCCCGACGTCCATGGTGTTTCTGTAAGTGAGATCCTTGTCGAAGGTTTATCTTCGGAACTTTCTGACACCCATGAAGTTTCTTTATGAGAAGTCTGGGGACTGGAGGATGAAATCTCTTCCACATGTCCTTCAGTAATGCCCTGAGTACTTGACCTCTCCACCATGCTGACTAACAACATAATGACAACCAATCTTATAATAAGTCTGCAGACGTCTCGGTAACGATACGCCAAACTTTTTCTGACTCGCATCATTTTGTTACTCTCACAGACGAACGCAGTCACCAGGAGAAGTTGTTCTACCTAACTGTGCGGTCACACTCCTCAACTGTCATCTCGTTAGATCTCATTTTTTGTACTGATCTTTTACGGCCACTGAGATCAGCACGAAGGTGTTTTGTGCCGGGAATAGTTGTAAACTCTTTGGCGGGTGGACTAATACTGTCTTGCAAAGCTAATTAGTTTCATCTCGTTGGACGCAGCACCTTCAGGTTTACCTACGCGTTAAGAGTAAATGACATGTCATGCCACTAGTTGTCGCTCAAACCGAAATGTGTTGAGCATGCCAGACAGAACAGGGAAATCAAAAAAATAATTCTTGACACTTGATAGCTTGCGCATTAACGATGGGATCTTTTATCATTGTAAGAATTACAAAAGTGCACCAGTGCTTAATATACCCTTAGTAGTGTTCAACGTGCAGAAGTAAAGGAATTTTTAAGATCCCATCGTTAAGGTGCGAGCTCTCAGTTCTTGGTTCCACAGTCGGACGAATTTGATTTCGCCGTAAATGAGTGGGCATTTGTCATTGTTTAACAAAGAAAATGGGTTAGGGAAAGGGTTGAATTATGGCGAAATCGAGCACACTGCCACAGTCATAGTGCGAAAGTGCTAATTTAACACAGTGAATTAATGGGCCGTGAAACCTGTGGTCCGAACACTGGTGATCAGCGGTTCTAAATTAGCAAAAGTCACCATAACTGAGAGCTTGCGCATTAACGAAGGGATCTCCACCGTCGTAAGTACTGCAATAACTCTGCATGCTGAATGCTAGTAGGGATACATTTTGTACCAATGCACTGATGTAATTCTTTTGATGGTAAGAGACCTTATTGTTGAGGCGCAAACTCTCAACAGTCCGTGAAAATCGCAAACCTTTTAAATCCGCAGTTTTCTAGTTCGTTGGGGTTTGGGTTGGGCAGGCATTCCTTTCTCTCTATATGCCATTCAAGTCCTTGTACCATACAGATCAACTAAATCCTTGAAACCGTTGATGAAGAAAAAACTGCGAAAGTCTGATATTCTGCAGTACGTTCATGGCTGTTATGTTTTCCAGCTGCACAAACGGCATAAGTTCATTTAGTAACTCTGGTGCCCCTTATTTGAGAACTTGCACATTAACAAGGAGATCTCTTCCATCATATGAATGACATTACCTCTGTATGCATGTTGAATGCTACTAATGGTGTATTTAGCACCAGTGCATTAATGTAATTCTTAAATTGGTAAGAGATACCATTGTTAATGCACAAGCTCTCAATTATATCAAAAGCCTCAACAGTTTTGTTTTGTCCAGTCTTCCAAACGTTTTGCTCCCTGTGAAAGGATAAATAAAGTTTATCTTATCTTATCTTATCTTATCTTATCTTATCTTATTTGGCAGTTGCAAAACAATCAGCTACAAAAAAAAATAGATTTTCCTTTCTCTTTTGTAAACATTTGATCTCAGGTACAACACATTTTTTTTTATTTTTTATTTTTACCAACGCATAGCTCCTCGGAGAGTTGCCAACGCTAATGAAGGACTTGTGCTGTAATAATATTAGAAAGAGCGTGTGTGGTTGCTTCCTAGGGAGTCACCGTGGCTAAGCGACTTTGTTAAAAGTTCTCAAAAACTGAAGACGGTCAAGTCTGGGTTTGTGGGTTCAACTCATGGGCAGAGCTGCTTACATTGTGATGTCTTTGGGAAAGACATTTTACTCATCTTTTCCCACCCGGCTTAGGAATAAATGAGTACCGGCCTCGTGAAGAGGGGAGAGAGCTAGGGTGCTGCGCTTTAAAGTGAGACTAAAGTACTTTTATGGGTAGTGCACAGAATCCTGTGAAATTACTATTTTAACATGCAGCAGTGATTCAAACTTCCTACTGACCTTCTCAAACCCATCAAATCTAACGCGTTTCGAAGAAATCACAAAGAATAACACATGCCCATGCCCTACTGTGTTAGCGTTACCGCTGCTCGCCTCGCCAGAAATACGTGACGTCACCAACACTGTGTAGACGCCTGAAGGCTATTACGCGTCGGGCTCAAGGCTATTACGCGTAGCGCTGCACTCAGTAGGGCTCGCTCCCACATGGAAACAATGGATTATTGTTGTGCGCTAAACTGTGACAGAATGCTTGCTTACCATTCCTGAACTGATGGTCCAATAGTCTTCTCCTCAATTATATCCTCGTCATCTGTTTTTCGGGGCAGGGGCTCGACCGTATTTGCCATTGTTCTCGATCGAAAACACCGCGACTTCCGCGCTGACGTGACGTTTCCGGTACGGTTTTTTTCTTACAATTTCAGAATAGGTTAAAAGTTGTAAAATTAATTTCGAAATATTATTTTTTAGCAAAAATGATGACTTTTGATCTAAAACTTTATATAGAAAATATAAAAACTGTCAGAAATCACATTTTTTAGCACTTTAGTCGCACTTTAATATGTACTGTTCTATATTTATCTGTAATAGGACTGAGATGAATAGCATTCTATGATATTGTAACATAATTTCCTTACAGGATAAATGAAAGTCATAATTTCATTTTGATCTAGATCTAGGTACGAAAATATTAGTTAAAGAGCTCATTATCTCATTTTAATATTAGGGGTAAGGGTACATCTGGGTCTTGATCGCCTTTAGGTTGCAGGAGCCAGATTGTAAAAGCCTCTTTGAGCCATTTAATAAACATTTCTTTTCGAACCACAGGAACGTTCCGAGATGGCCAAGACTAATCTGCAGGTCTGGTGCCGCCACTGCGCTCAAATTATATACTGTTTACGGCGGGGATCCTTTAGTTAGAGTTTTCACAATTTTAAATTAAATGAAAAGGGATTAAAAATTTGGCCTTCTTTTGCAGATCACAGGCCCGCACAAATGAAATCCGCTGAAGCTATTGGGAAACACTGCCTGCAACAATTATTTTTTTACAAATTCAAAACTGAATTTCACCACTTTTGCGGTGTGGTTTCATGTTATATGATTATTTCTACACAATCTGTCCTTTGGACAGATTGTGTAGAAATACTCTGCTACTATCGACTCAGATAGTCCTTTTTTTTTTTTTTTACCAGTTAGGCTCCTGCAACCTTTAGGTGGAGAACCACTGGCATATATGATGATAACCCGTATAGATCTTCCTGCTATAATAAATGGAGTGATAGATAGTATTGGTTCTGAGTATCGATAGTTCCAATACTCAGCAATTTGAATGTCGATATTGAAACTCAAGCTCTTGAGTTTCAAAACCATTTTAGATACTTTCGACATCAGCGGCGACAGTTTGTCTGACCTAGTCTAGATTACCTGTCCTTCCAGCACTACTGAATGTATCGAAGGTATTAAAACGAATCAAAATTTCTGCTCTACATAAATATTAGAATCAAGGTCAATTAACACTTTTAGTACAGTGGAGCAACGTGACTGAATGGTGATGGCGTTGGACTCAGGATCTAAAAGACGTGGGTTCTGTTCCCTTCTACTGTTGTGTTGGGAAAGCATCTCATGCATATTTTCCTCAGTCCACCTGTCTGCAAACTGAGTATCTGGCTATAGGCAGCGAAAGATATATTCAGAATGCTAGTGATCAGAAAGTGATGTGGCGCGAATTGAACCCACGACCTCTACGTTGGCATCCATCGCCTCGCCGTCAGTTCGGAATCAGATTGACATTTATACACAACCACGCCGTCACTTCACTTCACTTTCTTTCCGTCTTCCATTATCTCTCCGCATTTGTTTTTCTTGAGCACTTTCTCCTTTGTCCTACCTTGTGTAAACATCTGATTGTGTCCGCTCACATCCCCATGTCTGTTACTAAGTGCTCTGTTTTCATCTTGTACTACACTTCTTCATTATTTATTCGTATGCCCCCTATTTGCTAATGAAAGGAAAAAATACATTGAACCGTACTACTTCAAAAGGCCAAATATGATGAAAATGTACGAACTTTTCAACAATTCAAACAATAAAATCACTACAAATTTAGCAAAGTTCTGCAAAACAGTTATCTGTCATGTCAAATAAGAGCAGAGCTCCAACTATAATTACTACTGTATTGTATTTATTGTATTTATTATATTCTTTGAACGTTTAATGTTATAATTATCAATGTTTGTGACATCTTTCAAAGTCTGCATTAAACCTTTTTGTCATTGTCATTGTCATTGTCATTGTCATTGTCTTGACTAAAGAGATGACGTCCTTGTTGTCATTGTCTTGACTAAAGAGATAACGTCCTTGTTGTCATTGTCTTGACTAAGGAGATGACGTCCTTGTTGTCATTGTCTTGACTAAGGAGATGACGTCCTTGTTTGTTCGAAGAAGCCGCGTTCTCAAAATGGCTAAACACTCTAGTCTCAGCAGCTGGACCACGATATTTTTAATATTTCAAAATGATTCATAAAGATTTTCTATTTCAAACGTTCGCTTATCCGCGCACCAGTACGCCCTGGCGTTGGAGACGTCTAAGTGTGTATGTGTGTTTCTGTTTCTGTGTGTGTGTGTGTGTGTGTGTGTGTGTGTGTGTGTGTTGATCTGTGTGTGTGTGTGTGTATGTGTGATATTTTTGTCTCTGGTCAGTTCGCAAACGGACTTTGGCAGCGCAGCTGTATATGCTAAACTTTCAAAGAGGAGGCAAGATGATGACAGGAGAGAAAAACTGGACAAAACTGGACACGAAGATGCCAGAAGCAGAACGAAGGAAAGCCAAGAGATACAGGAAGAACAAAAAACACGATGAAAAGAGAATAGGCTTTAGATAGAGAGACGAAAGACTTCAAAATTTTGAAGAGGTTCTTTCAGTGCTCTGAGGATAAACGTACTAAACTTTGGTCCAGGTCTATTAGGCCTGTAATTTTCTGAGAGAAAATGCAATGTTCATACTCCAGAAATTCTGGAAACAGTGAGCATTTTAAAACTGCGGACAAGCAACATTCTTTTGTCCCTAAAAAGGGATAATTCATAAAATACTGTTGATTTGCACTTGTTGAGATTTTGTGGATTCATGTGAGAGAAACGAGCCGTTGAAATTCTTTACCGCTATAGGGTGAGAGACTGGGATAGAGAGAGGAGGGGAATATTGAAGCGAAATGGAAGTGGATTGAAAGGAATTGGATCGAAGGGAAAAGAGAGTGGCACAGATTTTAGACGCAATGATTATTTAAATGACATTAAAACTTCGGAATATTTCAGAGCTGTAAAAGTTTTCCAGAACTTGTGTTGTGTTTCGGCAGACACTGAACTCAATACTAATGGGAGAATGTATTTCTATTGTTGCTAATGTTTGGAAATGTGGTCAAGAAACGAGCAACATTCGAACTTGTTAAGAGAATGGGTGGAAGGGTGGAAACAAAGGAAGACATGAGAGAAGAGAGGAGAGAGAGAGAGAGAGAGAGAGAGAGAGAGAGAGAGAGAGAGAGAACTGACGAGGTTGAAAGAATGTTTTCTTAGTATATTAAGAGGAAAACGATACCAAAGCTCCTTTTCATAACACTGGATGATCTTCGATTGGACCACTATTTCAAAATGTACATGTACTTTCAAAATATTAAAGGAGAAAAAAAACGTAGGTGTTGTTGGAGATGAAGAAAGCCAGCACTGCAGTACTTTCCAAGAGCTAATAAACAGAACTGAATTGAATTGAATGAATGTGAAGGCGTTGTTGGGCTGGCAGTTCAACACATTGTCTGCTCACTGATGGTCTCTTTCTACTCATCTTGCACATGATCTGACCATTGTTCAAACAACACAGACAGGCAGGCAGGCAGGCAGGCAGGCAGGCAGGCAGGCAGGCAGACAGGTAGGCAAGCAGGCAGACAGACAGGTAGGCAGGCAGCCAGACAGACAGGTAGGTAGGCAGGCAGGCAGGCAGACAGACAGGTAGGTAGACAGGCAGACAGACAGACAGACAGACAGACAGACAGACAGACAGATGAATGGACAAACGGACGGACGAACAGACAGACAGTAACACACACACACACACACACACNACACACACACACACACACACACACACACACACACACACACACACTTACATATACACACGACCAAACAGCAAACTCAAACCCAGAACATATCACTCACTCCATATTCTGACACTCAACATGAATAGCTAAGTTGTTAAACCAGTTCCCTCGTGGCATATTTCAGACTGCTGACCAAGTTTGCAATTAAATTCAGTTCCGCTGACAAACAGTTCTATCCTCCACTCGTCTCAGCCCGGCCTAATTTTAAATTTGAATCGCCGATGTAACATTCTGAACGTATTTCTGAACTGCCTCTGGGAGTTGTCCTCTAGTCTAAGTGTGTCTCAGACATTCCCAGACCGAATTTTCTTCGTCCTATGCCTTCAGTCGGTGTCGCTGTATGAATAAAAAGGACTGTAGGCCCGAATAATGTCAAATTCATCTTTCGGCACTTATGTATATTAATAATAATAATAATAATAAATAATTATAGTAATAATAATAATAATAACACGGAATATGAGAGTCATATCCAGGTTAGTGCCAGCTCACGCGACATCACACGATTATTATCCCAACAGGCCCGATCACTCTAAGACTTTCTCAACTCTCTGGGGAGCATACAGTGCCGCTGCCAGATATAGGAGCTGATCACTAGCATTCTGACAATATTTTTCGCTGCCTGTAACCAGATATCAATTTTACAGAGAGTGGGCTGAGGAAAACAAGATGCATTCCCAAGATACGTACAATATAACAATGATCGGGAATCGAACCCACGCTCTTTAGATCTTCAGTCCAACGCCTTAACCATTCGGTCACGCTATGTAGCCTAAAGTTCTCTGCCTGCTGACCTGAGCTATTTGTCTCGCAGTTTTTACTGCTTTAGAACAGTCAGCTGTATAAGCCATCGGTTAGTTGTTGGATTGAACTGCAAAGCAAACTTTTTATTTTTAATTTACAAATCTAAAATGAAGATTTGGCACATACGGTCTTTTTCCGTAAAACGGCTGGGTGAATCATTACAAATGTAGGTTCCAGAATGTATGTCTCACTGCTGAGCCACCAACCGGTAAAAAATAGACGGAAATGACTCTCTGACCCTGTGGCCATGTTGGATGAGAAAACGATGGCGAGGCAGTTTGTAAGCCGTGGGACCCTGTCAGAGGGCATCAATGAGAAAGATGTATGCCGTCAACAAGGTGACACACGCACATTAATTTTGAAATCACTTGAGTTTGAATTATTACTATTAGTAAGGATGATGGGCACATTATTTTCTTCTCCCTCTAAGGAGCCTAGTGACCTGAGCTGTGGCCTGTTCTAGTGCATTTGTCACTCGCCCTGGCCAGTTAAGGTTAAATTAACACAGCATTAGTTCGAGTCAGAGGTTTGAAAAGATACGAGCTGCCGGTGAGCTAACACTCTGTTCTCTTGAAATAGCCTGAGGCCTTAACTGGCTTTTCATGGGGTGGATCAAACGAAGAGACAGCCAAAAAAAAAATTGTACTTGTCACGGGCTAGTATAAGTAATGTATTCTTTTAGATCAGATCGAGGGGTTAAAGCAAGAATGTCATATCTGCAAAAATTCAGTTCTTTAGTTGTTATAAATGATTTTGCAAATAAACTAGAATATCTGCAACACTGAGGCGATTCAAGTGCTTAAATTCGTGTGTACAGATCACAAAAAGCATACTATATGACCATACAAAGGAATCTCTGATTTCACAGCTTTCATAAAAAAAAAAAGACAAATTCGTTTATCTCAAAAACAGCATTCTTGCAGATATGACATTATTGCTTTAACCCCTCGAGATGCTTATCGCCATTACTGGTGAGAGACTGCACATTTCAGTGCAGATGTCCTCACCAGTAGTAGCAATAAACAAAAACAACAACAAAAAAAAACACTCAGAAGAAGGAAGCAAACTGGAACAACAACAATAGTTACCTCAACAAAATAACAACAACGGTAACTACAAGAAATAACAAGAAAAACAGGATCAGAGGGGAATGAAAACACTTGTCACTATAAGGCTAAGCCTATTTATTTTCGTACACTGTCAACTAACCACGGGCTGAGTGTAGACAACACAGAATTAAACAGTATTTAATGAGAGTGGAGAGAAAGAGAGAAAACGATTAATGTTATTCTTCTCATTTTAGAACAAAAATGGACTGCGGGCCTGTGGGGAAGAGAGCAAAACCAAGTGGAGTAGGAAGGCCCAAAGTAAAATATGTAATAATTTTTAATACAAGTACATAAAAATATGGAAGTGCAATAACATAAAACTTAGCTTTCGGGCAATGCCCTTCGTCAGAGTATAAAATATATGTAAATTAAGTGAAATATAACAGGACCAACTGTAGGTTACAGGCCTGTAATTGTACTTTCACTTTGTGGTCCTACAAAACTTAGGGGGTATATTTCATCTCCCCTTTTCCCTCTTTTGGCATGCCCTGCTTCCTGTAATAAGGGTTCCAGGGGGGGAAATTTTGATATCATGGGAATCTATGTCCATTTTACTTTATTTTACCAGGAGCTATTTAGCCCTGGGCTGGAACTGCCAGGTCAAGGGTGTGCTCAGGCGGAAGAGGAGGGATTTGGCATTGACCAGTGAAAAATGTAGGGTCTGTTTACAAATAGCAACCAAGCTCAAAATTTCAATGGGCTTGCTAGGGTTGGGTAAGTCTTAAAATTTGGGCCACATAATGAGCTTCAATCTGGTATGGGTCTGGGTGAAAGCTAAAACTTTGGGTTCAGAGGGCAGCTCAAAATGTTAATATAGCCCATAGAGGAAAAAAGGGTCCAATCCCATTACAGGTCTGTAACCTGTACTAACACGAAACAACCACCAAAAGCTAAGTTTTATGTTATTGCACTTCCATATTGTTATGTACTTGTATTTAAAAAAAATATTAAAATATTTTATTTTGGGCCTTCCCACTCCACTTGGTTTTTCTCTCTTCTCATTTTAGTTGCCACAAACTTCTATCATTATCAGTTTGAAAAGATCATCCCCAAGTATCACCTTCATAACCACAATCAGGTGTGTTTACACTAGGGAGATGAAAAGTGACAGGAGTGGGAGGAATGACCTTTGAAGTCATGTGAGAAAAAAGAAGGAACTCAGTCAAGACACTCCATTGCCATCATAGAAAAACAACAGTTGCCTGTCCAGGCGCCGGAAACACGCCTGATGAAGTGTCTTGGCGTGTCTACACAATTCTGTTTGCTCTCGTGATTTGCCAGATTGCAATACAAATCAGAACGAGGCTGGCAAATACCCAGATAGCAAACCGGAACTTCCGGCAACCTCCTGCTGGGTACGGCAGCCAACGATTTCGGTTTCGAGTGGATTGCGAAATTATCCTAAGCGTTAATGGTAATAGGAGAGGTATATGCTTGTTTCTTGCAACACTTAATCCAGGTGTGTGTGCTTATCTGATATCTTGTTTTATTGTATTGTTCCATTAGCTTCTTAGGAACATCGAACATAATTTGTGGGCCAAAGTAAGAGGTGGGCAATGTAACTGCGTTATGCTCATTCCACATTCGTCTAAGTCATATTTTGAGGTTTTGAAAAATTGAGCGCTCTCAGTCTGTTGCCCGCGGCAAACCAGTGAGGCAGATGTGGCAGATGTGGTTGAGCTTGTGAAATTGGGATATAATTACAAGTTAAAACTCTACGTTTCTTTTAATAGGGAAAATAATATAAATGGAAGATCACATTAATATAACAAAAAAAAAAAGAAAAAAAAAAACCTCAAATTATCAAAAAGTGTGAATGAACGTGATGACTGAGAAGTGCTTTGCTGAGAAATGTTTTGTTTTCTTATAGAAATAACCATAATGTAAAGCATTTGGAAATAAAAGTCTGATATTTTGCTTTATCAAAATATCTCCGCTGTGGCCAAATGGAACTTTTTCAAAAGTTGCATTAGGTCTTTTATCTGATTTCCCTGTTTAGTTCATATCTTTAAAAGAAATTATGTCCATTAATTTAATACAGGCTATAAGAAAACAAAAAGGTCGTTAAATGTTTTTCAGAATGAGGTCTTTCATGGTGTCAACAAAACAAGACTCTCAAAAGCTGAAATCGTAGAATGCAAAATACTCTAGCTAGGTATAATAACTGTCATTGCTTTTGTTATTTTTAATTAAAATGCAAGGTTGTTCTTATCCAGCCAAAATATAATCACTGTGTGCTGCACGTTGCAAGAAATCGACAGGAGAGAACACAAATCGCGGTGCCACTTAGAGGAGAATAAGCATTAATCCTTTCTTTAGTTAACGCATTGTGGTAACCATGGGAAACTCAACAAAACAATAGTGTTCATTGTGGGTAACGCAGTGCGTTAACTAACATAAGGATAATGCAGGATAATTAACGTATAGATTATGATTACGGCCACAGGAGTGGGCAGGGTTCTTGTGTCCATTTGATGTTAAGAAAGACATTCTACATTTTGTGATTCTACACCATTTGATGCTTCAGGAAAGCCAGGGTGTCAGTCATTTGTGAACACAGAAGTTGAGTACGGCGTGCAATATACTCTAAGCATTTTTCTGGCTTATTTTTTTTTTTAAGGTATGCCCATATGTTACCCTTATGGGTGTCACACAAGGTGTTTTACTTCCTTGAAGAGAATTATAACGTTTCAGTGAAGAAATAATCGCATAATTTGAAATTATACTGCCTAAGTGATGACATGCAGTCGTGAATTTGCAAACAAAGTATTTGTTGCAAGCAGTGCTTCCCAATGGCTTGAGGGATTTTATTTGTGCGGTCCTGTGGTCTGCAAAAGAAAGCCCAATTTTTACCCTCTTTACATGTAAACTGAAACTGTAAAAAAATCTAAAAATGAGACCTTCGTTGTAGCACATAATATGAGCGTACTGGTAGCACCAGGCCCTCTAACCAGTCTTGGCAATCTTGGAATGTTCCTGTGGTTCGAGGAGAACATTTTATTAAATGGCCCAAAGAGGCTTATACAATGTGGCATCTGCAACCTGTAAACTATTATTCGTTGCATTGTGTGTACATTTCAGACACTGAGAGTAGCATTTAATTTTTGGACAACTACTCATCCCGATTTCCTGCTCCTGACTTAAGAATACGTAAACCACCGCCAGTATTATCATCACAATCGTCAGCGTCATCGTCATCACTTTCACTATCACACAAAAATAAACTAGAAATATCTTTCAATGCTGTCATCAGCCAATGTTTAAGGTACAGAAATGTAGTGACTAACTAAAATTCTGTATTCAAGTTAAAAAGTACTGAATTTCAAAACAAAAAGATCTTTTTAAATTTCTTATCACGACTTCGCAAACACCATCAGCACCATCGTCCTCGCCACCACCTTTATCATCACCACCTTCACCATCATCATCATTGGGAACACATTAAAAAACTAAAATTAAAAATTCCAAACCAAACTAAGGATAAAGAAAATAATATACTTTAATATCTAACATGTAAAATGAACTTATTCATTGATAAAAAATAATTTTTATACGATTATGACTTTTCGAATCAAATATGTGATTCTTTAAGTTCATATTCAAACCAGATATGTGATCCTTCATCAGGTTAAATACAAATGCAAAATGAAATGACTGACCACCATCATCATCACCACCATCATCACACCCACCATCAATTTTATCATCATCAACCTCATAAAGTGATACTACCTTGATTCTTTCGAAGTCAAAAATCTGCCCCAGCCAATACTGGAAAGACAAACCAATCTGTCTTTAGTGAAACCAGTAAAAGCCAAAAAAACAAAAAAAATGAAAACAAATGGCACATTAATTATGGGATCTTTTACCATGGTACAAATTACATGACTTTGCATGTTGAACGCCACAAAAAAAAGTGCATTCAGCAGTGATGCACTAATGCACTTCTTATGACGGTAAAAGATCTCCTTGTTAATGCACAATTTCCTCAGATTCCACAACCAGCACTAGACTGGAGTATTCTTCCAGGGAGCAGAAAAAAATGTTGGAATTAAGCTGAGGGTGTGACTAATGAATGAAAACCATCTGGAGTGAATCTGGTGTAGCCGAGTACAACATGAAGCTCATAGCAGCATGAAATGTAATAAAAAAGAAAACATTACTAAAATTTTCTTTGATTCTTAAAGTATCGATACCTCGTCTGGTGCTCCGATTACATTTCAAAATATCATTATTCGGAGACTCATTATTCATACATATCCACTACTAACCCAAATTCATATTCCCAACTTCAGTAGCCAGGCCTCTTCCAGGTTGGGAGAGGAGAAATTGTTTGTTTCAAAACACTGGAGTACAAGGTCCATTTCCGACGGGGTTGGATTTGCCGTTAATTACAATTCATGCTCCCTCCCCTTATGTTTTCCAGTCAAGCATGTTGTGCGATGACACATCACGACGAAAAGGATCTTACAGGGCAAATTTCTCGTATCGTATTCGCACCTTTTTGTCGGGAGAGGCCGTGCAGACGGTGTCTGATTTTTGCACTCGAAGGAAATTCTGTGGCACTGGAAGTGAGGAAGTGACGTCACGAAGTTGCTTTTCAGTTAGCCGCGTTGAAGCTTAACATTTGTTTGGTTAGCTAATTTTCACCAAATCACAAACTTCCTATTACAAATATCTGACATCTGTGTCTATGATTCAGGCTCTGGACAGGGGAGTGGATGGGGTTGGATGGAGTGAAGGTGTGAGTGGAAGGCATGGATGTAATTGTTGTACTGGAGTGCATACTTCCATATTTGCTAAAATCGCAGGCCATGCTGGATGACAGGCCATGTTTTATACGGCAAAGGGTGGAATATATATATATATAAGTGTGTGTGTGTATGCGTGTGCGTGTGTGCGTGTGTGTGTGTGTGTGTGTGTGTGTGTGTGTGTGTGTGTGTGTGTGTGTGAGAGAGAGAGAGAGAGAGAGAGAGAGAAAGAGAGAGAGGGAGAGAGAGAGAAAGCTCGGCGTAAACACTGCAGCTATGAAAGATCAAGGGAGATTTGTAACTTATTACTTGTTGCTGGAAACATTATCACTGTACTCCGGACATGTCCAGAGGTGCTCCGATCCCCACGTCAAAAGCCGCCTCAAAGAAAACAAGCTTTTGTGGTGGTTGACATCTGACTGAGGACAGTTCTATTTCTTCCAGCGGCGAGTCTGCAGATTCTACCACTTCCTCATGTCACATCTATCCCCCTCATATGACTCACTGAAGGGTTGATGTCCCAGGTCTTCTCTTATTCCTCCTTTTGTTTTCTTTCCAGTTCTTTGAGGTTATCTGCCTTTTCCTGTTTGAACATGCTGCCTCTAATCTGTGCCCTGCCGGCCAAGGTATCAACAGTCTTGTTCCCACGCACACCAACACAGTCTGGACAGTACACCCACGTGAATGCCTTGATGGCCGTGTTCTTGAATGATCTACAGCCACTCAAGTCGGAGCATACCTTTTTTTTCAGTTTTTCTTAGCAAGCTTTGCGAGTCTGTGATTATCAAAATATTGTTTGGTTCTCCACCTGGCAGATGTTGCAATCCGTCGCACAGCTTCAATCACCGCCTTTGCTTCCATTCACATGCTGCGGGTGGTTATGGCGTAAACCCCTGATTCGTTATGGACAATTCTGCCTCCGCAATATGCAACAAAGCTCCACCCACTCTTTTAGCCCTCTGCAACGGCGCCGTCCGAAAAGATGATCACATCAGAGAATAACACCACTCTGCTTTTCGAGTAGCCAAAGTCATTTTTCGAGGTTTCAGAAAACCCAATGTGGGGGTGGGAGAACGGGGATCAGGGGAAGGAGTAGAGAGAATTACTATGGCGAAGCAAAAACACTGGGTGCTTATCTCTGTAGATGCAATTATAGAGGGAAAAGATTGGCACATTATGATTTTTATTTTTTTTATCGTCCATATGGATCTCCATTTGTTTAAACAAACATGACATCCTTATTCCATTTTGACTTCAATCTGGCTTGAGCCATGATGTAGGCACGGTGATTGTTTTTACTTGTCTAGACAGTCAAAAAAAATGAGCTCGGACCCAAAAGTACCATTTCGTAAGGTTTTGCTACGGCTTAGGAACAAGAGAAGGCTATTTTGGTGACCAGTTACTGAATTTTTTATTTTTTTTTTAGAAGATGATGAAAGGGCGGGATGTACGTCTTACATATCAGCTTCTACATAAGATGACTTTTAACGGCAGTGTAATTGTATCTTAAGTGTTGTAAATACTCACACTTTGTATGCCCTTTCGAGAAGCGCGAGAGAGCAAAACTGTTAGTTTGCCTTTCCAACTTGTGCCTGAATTTCAAAATCACCAACAAGACTCTTTGAATCAGCCAGCAGTGTGCGAACAAACCGCCCACAAGATACTTTGAAGTAGCCAGCCTTACGTCAGCAAACCGCCCACAAGATACTTTGAAGTAGCCAGTCTTAAGTCAGCAAACCACCCACAAGATACTTTGAAGTAGCCAGCCGTAAGTCAACAAACCGCCCATAAGATACTTTGAAGTAGCCAGCCTTAAGTCAGCAAACCGCCCACAAGATACTTTGAAGTAGCCAGCCATTAGTCAACAAACCTACCACAAGATACTTTGAAGCAGCCAACGGAGTTTATGCCAGCAAACCACTGTTAAGACTCTTTGAAGCAAACAGCTGTATGCCAGCTAACTATCACAGAATTCTTTGAATCAGTTGGCAGTGTGC
>JAWQUT010000198.1:1037131-1047907 GCA_033807755.1 Ellobium chinense | reverse complement strand
GGGGGTGAGGCGCTGAAGAAATCCTCTTTAATTGTATTACTGTTATCATGCTACCTTAAAATGTTGCAATTAAGCGGCTGTTGCTATTAAATGGAATTGAATGTTTTCTAATGATGTCAGAAGCATTTTTAAGCGGGAGAGCGCGGCCATTGGAAAGTAGCAAATATTTCTAGCAGGTCGTAGAGAATGCAATCAACAGCCGTGAAAGGCAATCGACACCTCGGACTGAGTAAAGGCACAACTCCTCATTCATTATACACCGCGGGTGATGTGCAACGCGCGATGCGATCATTTCAAAAGCAATCCTGATTAAATTTTCATGGTGTAGTCTATTTCTTCCCTCAAAAATTTTGTAATGGTGAAGTGGTATCGCCCTTTGATTAGATCTAATCGGCATTACTGCAAAGGGCATAATTTGTGAGTTGATGGTTTAGTCACCCACGATCCCTTTCAAAGAATGGAGGTACAATCCAGCCGTTGTATTATTTCTCTACGCTACCGAGAGGCAAAAAATGCGTAGAATTTCATCACTTATAAATATTGGTACGGAAACTTTTGCAATATTTGGTTTAAACGAATGTAATAACACGCCTTCAGTGGTCATTTCCTGTACGAAAAAAAAANNNNGGGGGGGGGGGGCGTTAGCGGAAGGGGGAACCAGGGCGATGTACCGCGGCGACTAGCAATGTCTCTGCTTGGTAGTCCATTTGTAATACAGTGGAACCCGCTTAAGCGGGACGATTCCGTTCCCGACGAATCGTCCCCCTTAAGCGGACGTCCCGCTTAGGCGGAATATTCATTATAAAGTGATTTCTTAGATAGTTTGTGCGTTTCATTCAAGTTAAGGGATAATCATTACTTGTTGCTAGGGAGGTGTGACAAAGGAGTCTGATTTAAAATTTTATCTGTACTGTTTAAAATATACTTATGCAGTTTAATTGCATTTTCGGTGAACTTGCATAACATTATTAGTCATTTTTTGCGGGGAACGGGATTTTTGGTTGGCTTCAAAGAAGCACCTAAGCCTTCTCACCACTCTCCTTTGAAAATTAAAAAAACATTTCTTTTAAAGACCGGGACATGTCTACATCAAAGAGAGAAAAAATAAGACATGTTAAAATAAGACTGGAGAGAATATGAGAGGTCTAACATATCTGAAGTCGAGATGTTCGCCGCTCCCCCCCCCCCCCCCCCCCCCCNCCCCCAATTCAAGTGATCAAAGCTAATTTGGGATCGAATTTACATGATCGTAAACACCAACAAAGATAAGCGTCACACTTCTCCCTCCATATCTGGCCAGAGCGCGACGCGAGCGGCGCGTGTCAAGAAGCCTTTACGCAACACGAATGATGGTCATGCCTATGTGAACGACACCCCGGCCGAGTGTTGTCAATAACGCAGGTAAGGCTCGTAAGTGTCAATCATTGCCCAAGCAGAAGAAAGGATAAAGTGTGGCTGACAGGGGGGCGGGGCTTACTTAATCTTGATACGATGATGCTTGCGCCGGTTAAATGACCAGCGGCTAGGATGTCCGCTCTGATTTGTCCATGCGTGCGCCGAAAGGTCAACTGCCTGACAGAAGGCTATGGGGAGGAAGTGTCAATCACTTCTCACGTAACGTAAGGAGGGTAATCAGGACCGTCGGTACAAGCTTCTTTGTAGCTCTCAGGTTTTCAGCTGATGGGCAAAAGTAAATAAGCACTGAGATAGTGCGATAGTGATAAGTTGCCTCATTCCTGTCAAAAACAGCGTGTATATTACGGAGATCTGGCTCCAACTCGTCTCGCTTAAACGGGTTGCCGTCCCGCTCACGTGCATAGATTTAAATAGCAAAAATTCGGTTCCCCAGGCATTCGTCTCACAAGCGGGCGTCCCGCTTAGGCGGGTTCCACTGATTGTATATTTATTCATAGGTACTAGCTGAAATATCCCGGCATCGCCCGGGAATGGGAAAATGAAAGGGCAACCAATTTTATATTACATCTGTATGCATTCATACTATTTTATACGAATATCACTGTGATCAGACCTACCACGAAATTTGGTTTCATAACAAGAACTTGGCACCCCTTGTCTGAAAGCTTTAAAGGTTTAACTGGCCAGTAGGTGACGTGGTTGCGCAGATAGCAACATTAAATTTTTAAAAGTGGAGCACAGCGGTTGGAGTTTCCCAAGGCGTTGTTCAAACAGACTAACACTTCAAAGTCGCCAGGACTAACAAAACCTAAAAATGGACCACCTATGGGACAACCGAAACTTGCGTACAATATTTCACGCCATTCTGCATTAAACAGCCAAAGAACGGCACTTCAAAGCCGAGTGAGCTTGTGTTGTTGTTTTTTTTAAAAATAATAGATGGTGTGCCTTGTTCTATATCTAAATATTTTGAATCAGAATGTAGTCTATAACACTGTGTGATATTGTAAAACAAATTGAACTTCTTTACCCAGTATATTACAAGTACAGGGGTATTTTGGTAGAACAGCCAGAATACTTCTTGGAGAGTTATTTGGCCGGACAGCCGAACAGAAATATTATGTATGTCCATCAGCCCAGCAACATCTTTCTCGCTGATCTTAAAGAAAAAAAAGACAAAAGAGGGAAACGGGAATTTATTTTTTCTCCATAATAATATATTAACTTTGTGAACTACGTTTGATCAACAACAACTGCAGCTGCACGAAGAAAATTATGTATGGACTGCTTTCTGTGAAGGTTAATTCTTTCTCCAGACTTGATTCACCGTGATAGTCTACTGATTTAGAGAGACAATTGCCAATATGAGTGAAGTTTAATAAATAAACTCAGTTCAGTCAAGTGGACAGTAGGAAAAGGAAAGCTATTTGAAATGATATTAAAAAAAAAAGTTTTTCTCGATAAAAAAAAAAATCGCAGCCAGACTATTCTTTTCGGTATATTCTCGATGTCCAGCCAGTAATCTCATTCCGAACTGAAAGTCCTATTTTCAGTGACGAGCAAGGAGGGGAATGGCCTCTGCTGGGCTCTCATTTGGCTTATCTGCCATCCCATTACAGACAATACAGCTGGTCTCTGCTGAAACCATGGCACGCAAGAACTTTATTGTCTTTGTCAGTGTTAGATTTAGCCATGGTAAAGCTCCAGGCTATAAAAAAAACTTGAAGGTTTCTTGTTTAAAAGGTGTAACAGAGAGTGTCAAGAGGGTGCAGACGAAAACAAGAAATATATAGATGATAATATTCTTTTTGAGTAATTGATAATAATGTATTGATTTAAGGTGGCAGGAGCCACATTCTAAAAGTCCATTGTCTCCTCAAAACAACAGGAACCTTCCGAGATGACCAACTCTAGTCTGCTGGTCTGGTGCCACCACGGCGCTCAAATTATATACTGTTTACAGTGGGAGTCCTTCATTTAGATTTTTCACAATTTTAAATTACATGAAAAGGGGTTAAAAATTTGGCCTTCTTTTGCAGATCACAGGCCCGCACAAATGAAATCCGCTGAGGCCAATGGGAAAAACTGCCTTTTTATATGTTTTGCAAAAAACCAAGACTGAATTTCACCACTTCTGCATGGGTGTTTTCATGTTACACGATTATATTTTAAAATACTCAACACTCTGCTACTATCGACTTTGATAGTCCAATTCTTTTTTAACCAAGTAGGCTCCTGCAACCTTGAATCAATATATTATCATCAATTAATCACAACCAATATATCAATCTACATGTTTCTTGTTTTCGACTATACCCTCTTAACACTTTCTATTATACCTTTTAAACAAGAAACCTTCAGGTTTATTATAGCCTGGAGCTTTACCATGGCTAAATATAACACTGACAAAGAGAATAAAGTTCTTGCCTGCCATGGTTTCAGCAGAGACCAGCTGTATTGTCTGTAAATGAATGGCAGATGAGCCGAATATGAGTTAAGCAGAGGAAATTCGCCATTTATCTTGTTGCTCGTCACTAAAAGTAGGACTTAAAGTTCGGAATGCATTTTAAAAGTGAAAATTACAAATTATAGATGAAACCAGTGACAAGTCTTAGTAAGGTCAGTATCTTATTTAATTCTCATAGTGTATGACTCTTGTTCTTCAAGCCATGAAAAATATACAAAATATGTTTTATCTTTAATGCTAGTTAAAATTACAAACAAAAGGGCCGATTTTAAAAGCAAACAAAAATCTGTTCTGAAATTTTCTGAGGCCTCTAAAGACATTGTGAAGCCTCCAACTGTAGCTTAGCCATCTTATACTTAATGCAGGCACTGCCCTTTTTCTTGAACTTAATTAGTTCAACTACAAGATGACTGACAAATGAGGTATTTTCAGACGGGTCAGTTACACCACGTGATCTAGGGATTGCTAGGATATTTTGATAGATGACGAGTAATCATACATGAGCAGAGCATGTAAACAAACCAATGTGTGAGCAAGATTTCCTAGGTCACGTGATGGAGCTGAAAATACCTAATTAACGTTCATTATGACACGAGTTCAGTGTACAGTACTGTTCCATACTGTACCTTAACTAAAACCTTAAAATGTCATCTGTAGGTGTTTCTGAGAAAGTGATAGCCATGCAAGTAAGGCATGGCTCCAGAACCTGTTGACCCGCGATGCGCAGTTTCCAGTGTCTGCCCGAAGCTGATTACTGCAGATCCGAACATGGGAGAGAGTTAAGCCCCTGTTAGATCCCCCTGGTGGAAAGTTTCAGTTTCCCTCACATCGTCATGCCTTGTTCTCCGCTTGTTATGTTTGTTTTTTCCTGCAGTTCGCTGCTGTGCTGGCGTTTGACATGAGTATAGCGAACTTGCCGTTGAAAGTTTCTCATAACTAAGAAGTGAGAATACATCTGTCTTTGCTCCTGTCATCCGAAAGCGCGAAAGGTATTTTTTTAATAAATAATTCATTTTTAAAAAGTACTTGGAGAACGAATTAGGGGAAAAAAAGTTTAGGGTAGCTTAGTATAGCTGATTAAAGATAAAAGTACACACCACGTCCATGTTGTGGTTATGTACAGACGAGGAAAACACGAAAAAAAATATATACAACTGCTATTTACCCCGTAGGGAATTTGATTTACAATGTTATACAATGTAATACATCTCATAATTATATAATACATAATATAAAGACATAAAGCAATACACATTATACCTGTAAAGCTATAATATTACAAATGAAATACACAACAAAGTCATTGCTGGTCGCCCCCCCCCCCCCTNCCCCCCCAACCTCCCCAGCTCTAAAGCCAGGTATTCAATTACACCTGAGTCAAGTGAGCAAATGGAAGTGAATTAGTGTCTTTCCCACGGACACTACTCGTATAACGTAAACCGTCCAGTCTGCGAGTTGAACACACAAACCTTAGACTTGATAGTCTTCAGTTTCTGAGCACGACTCACAACGCGCACATCCACGCTGCCTTACAGTAGCTTCCCTTACCGAGTATTATCACAGTGTGGATGGTTCTTTCTGCGATCGACAGCAAAGGTGTCCTCTCCAGTGTGTTTATAACCTACTGACTCATTGTATTCTCAAAATACGCCTAGAAAGACAATGAGAAAGGTGTTTTGCTTGTGGACACGACTGTAGAAATCAGTTCTACTGGTAACATAAGAGGGAAATGAACCGCAAGATTAATAATGGGCACTATTAGTTAGACAACTCTATGATTGCTTTTGCAAGGAGAGCTGAACTGGAAATGGACTTGCTCACTCTGTGACACGTAACATGTAACAAGTCAAAATACGGGACTAAATAGAGGTTTTTTTTTTTAAATTCAAAATGGCCAAAACAAAAAAAAAACAGAAAAAACAAGACATACTCAATAAAGTCTAATAATTTCAAGAGTTAAAAGGGCACTGGAATGAAATTTTAGGTACAGTAACAGACAGATATAATCCTTTATTGTTGCAAATTTCATTGGCCTAAATGCAATACTTTTATTACAGATGATCTGTCATAACCAATGTGTCAAACACAAACCGAGAATGCTGTTGAGAGACATGTGTTTTTTTGGCTCTTATTTCTATTTCTATTTGTAACTGTATCATCACCAAAACACCCAGATAGTTAAAATCTGTCAATCTACTAATATCAGGTAAAATTTCAGGTGAAAAAAATTTAAACTCTTGAAGTTAGTAAACTGATTTTCAGGAAACTTTCTGACGCCACGTTATCTGTTTGCACATGTATATATTCCAGTACAATAACCCTGCTAATGCCATAATCTTATCCAATCTATAGCATGAAACCTGAAAGTCTAGTCCCCCATATAATTTTCATTATCCGGCAACAATGACCACGCCTACGTCACAACTGGGCTCTCCAGAGAGGAACTGTCATTTCCTCCGTGTGGATAGCTCCGCCACTTACACTAATTGGGACACGGACTTGTAGCGTAATAGTCATTTCCTTATCTCGCTGGTTGCGCGTGCATTGTGTGACAGTGCAATCCTCGGCCACTCTGAGCTCACTCACCAGTGAAATGTCATCAGGTTTAGTAGGAGGAGAGGACATCGAGGGTGAGCTGAAGCGAGAAGAACACGAAGCAAGGGCTGCCTGACTTTGCTAAGGCACTGGGTTTTGTAACTGAAAGCTTTGCTATTCCTAGTGGTCATCGGGTACAGTACACTAGAGTTCTCAATGTGTGTCGAAGTGACGACATCCTGGGACTTTTTTAAGATGTGCTTCGGTCAGAGGATGGGAGGGATTAAAGTAAGAACAGGGTTAAGGCTGGAAGCAATGTTAGCGAAAAGAAATTGTCCATAGATGTTGTCTACAGAACCTCTCTTCGCCTTTAGGTTATACACGTACATTAATTTTGAAATCACTTGCGTTGGTCATACTAGCAAGGATGATCTATTTATCACATCATTTTTTTTCTCCTTCTCAGGGGCCCAGTGACCCTACCTGTGGCCTGTTCGAATTCATTAATTGTGTCACTTCTCTGGCCAGTTCAGGTGAAATTAAAGCAGCACTATTTCGGGTCAATGGTCACAAAAGATAGGGGCTGCCACTGAGCTAATCCCGTGTTGTCTTGAAATAGCCTGGGGCCTCAACTGGCTTTTCATGGGGTGGGTCAAACGAAGGGACACAGCAAAAAACTTTACTTGTCATGGGCTGTTAAAAGTAATGTAATTTTTTTATAGATCAGATGCTTATCTCCATCAGAGTCAACGAAAATTAGAACTGGAATGACGCAGATGATGGTTGATAGTAATTTATGGCAAAAAGATTTAGACGTGTGTAACCATTATTCCCCAACCATGCCCCTGACATCAATCCAATACACATTGATAATTCTTCCTGGGAAATGGACATAATACAGTTGTAAACTAAGATGACACATTGTTCACAAGGTATCTTTTACGAGGCAATCACATTTGCAATAAGAGATGGATGCTGGAAATATTGGATGAAGAGGGTATACGTTTTTGAGGAAGTCATCAGATTTGTTATTATTGCTTTTATTGTTGTTTATGTTGTTGTTGTTGTTGTTGTTGTTTGTTGTTGTTGTGGTTGTTGTGGTTGTTGTTGTTTGCTGTAGGAGTACCGTGGAACAGTAATGTCTATGGCATCAACAGTAATAAAAACGACAACAATAACAGTTTATGGACCCGTGAACCTACATACTTGTGACAGCAATGACATTAATAGCTCATTTGCCAACAATGGCCAGTTGCAATCATAACAACAACAACAAAAACAACATTAACGAGAAAAGTACCACCAATAACAACAACGACGTTAAGATGTTAAGGTCTTACGTGAATGCCCTAACTTAACGGTAAACTACCGGAAATTTACAGCTACAGTTTACGGTATCTTTAAGCCAATGCCCTAAAAATACAGTAAATTACTGGTAATTTTATGGTAAAATTTTACGGTATTTTGCTCATGAGTATCGTAAAATTACAGTAAATTACTGACAATTTACGGCTAAGGTTTAACGGTACTGTCGAACAAATTTTACGGTAAGTTACTGGCAACTTTTTACGTGTAATTTATTGCAAAATTTTTTAACGTGAAGAACAAACAAACGTCGCCTTTAGCATTAGTGGAAAAAATAATACACATACAAAGATGTCAGCTGAAAACAGGCCGCAACATAACTACAAAGGAACGGTGTTAGTAACGACTCTGACATCAAACAATAATATAAAAATTCTTCAAAGGGGATCCCTAAAGCATTAATATTTTATATCATTTAATGGGTCTTTTTGATCCATTCAAATCACGAAATAGGATCAATACATCATCACAATATTAAAATGTGGGTTTCTATCCCCCCTTTGTTTTTTTTTTATTGTGCCATCTCGCCATACCAAAAAAAAAAAAGAAAATGTTAGACCTATGTTTACTTACAGGGGAAGGATCTAACCAGAGTAATAATTATTATAAGAAGGACGGTATTATTGCTTGTGCACGGGGTTCTGTGGATTGTTTCCTTCAAATACTATGAGGCATTCTCTACTCATAATAATAGAAAGTTCGCGGTTCACTTCCCGAGACTTTAAAACGTTTTCACTCCATCTTTCCACCTATAATCTTAACACTGACTTGCTAACAGTAGGTTGTAGGAGCCAAATTGTAAAAGCTTCTTTGAGCCATTTAATAAAAATTTCTTCTCTAACCACAGGAACTTTCCGAAATGGCCAAGACTAGACTGCAGGTCTGGTGCCACCACTGTGCTCAAATTATATACTGTTTACGGTGGGGATCCTTCGGTTAGATTTTTCACAATTTTAAATGACATGAAAAGGGTGTAAAAATTTGGCCTTCTTTTGCAGATCACAGGTCCGCACAAATGAAATCCGCTGAAGTCTTTGGGAAACACTGCCTGCAACAATTATTTTTTTTACAAATTCAAAGCTGAATTTCACCATTTTTGCGGTGTGGTTTCGTGTTATATGATTATTTCTACACAAACAGATTTTATACTCTGCTACTATCGACTCGGATAGTCCAGTTTTTTTTTACCAATTAGGCTCCTGCAACCTATATTATAGCCCCGTTTTCTCATACTTATTCATTACTTTCTTTGTTGTACTTGACACGAATGTTGTCGACAGCCTGAACTTTGTGAGTTTTTTGGGTTTTTTTTTCCAGCATCAGCTTCAATAGTGGTAAATCTACCGTACAATGACAAAACCCCGTATAATTGTAATTAATTTGGTTCGAGCATCTTACGGTGTCGTACGACAGAAATAGACTTGACTGTCAGATTAGCTTAACTCCATTCTTGTGCATCGTACTTGTACTTTGTAGATCTGATAACGACGTTGCCTTTCTCGGTTAGTCTCACTGAACTGGTGGTCTGAGAGGTGCATTGTTCTCTCCTGTCAGAGAAGTACAGGCGACATCAAATAATTGCATTTCCGCAGGGATATGAGAAAATTTGCTCTCCGTGACTTTTTTTTTTGGTTTTTAAAATGAAAAAGTACATTTCTGGTACTTAGAAAAAGTTGTGACTATACGAATGCTGAGATTAAGCGGAGAGGATTGCTTTTGTTAAAGGATAAAAACCTAGTGGTATGTACTCTTATACACCTGAATAAAACATCTCTTCCGTCCAGTCTGATTATAAGATAATATGTAAATTTCTTTAGCCTGGAAACAAAATGTGACTCCGTGTCCTAAGCTTATAATAATAATAATAATGCGTCTTTATAAGTTTGTATGCAGGCTTATGCACACTCACACGACTTCACACTCTTATTACCCTAGCAGGCCTGATCACTCTAGAACTGTCTATGTCCCTAGGGGATGTCTGAAAAATGTCCTGGGTGTCCTGAAAAATATATTTCAAAGTCATTTTCAATCACAAAAGTTATTGTTTATTGGTTCTTTTCAAAGTGATAAGTTATCAGTCTTTGTCAGCTGATTCATGACTGACCTCCTTTTACAGTATACTCCGTCTAATTGCACCCTCTTTAAAAAAAAATTCGATTCAAGGAAGTTGCGATTATCCCGTGACATTTGCTGTATATATAAAAAAAGCAAATATTACTCTGTTGTCTGAAAACATGTTGCCATTAAGTGGAGTCCACTTCACCATACCGTGCATCCCAGGCAGGTTCTTGAATAGTCTTTCTATTTCTTTATATATACAGTTCTTCCCAATTCCACAGTTCCCCTTATTAAAGCTATCAGAAAAAATATTGTAACATATTTTTCGCCACTGATTTCTTGTAGGTCTAAAGAGATCTTGGCCCATGCCGGGGTGAGAATTTTGACGAGAAATGGAGCAGAAAAGGTCTGGGCTGAGATTCGGGACATGACGGAGGGGAGGGGGATCTCTGTCCCCCCAAAAAAAGAAAAAAAAATCGAATATCCAATGATTGTCGAGGTTTCGGACGAGAGCCTAATAGCGCATTTAATGACACTTTGATGTTAGCACGGAAGCTGGTAGGTGCGGACGGGGGGAGGAGGGGAAGAGACTAGAGCTGAGGAGACAGTGAGGAGGACGGAAGTGAAACAGTGGAATGTCTACAGAGGTGGCCCATAGTACTTCGAGATGCTGTCACATCGAAATCTCCCTCTTTTTCTCTCTCTCTCTCTCGCTCTTTCGCTCTTTCTTTCCGTTTCTCGCTCTGTGTCTCTCTCTTTCTCTCTCTCTATTCTGTTTCGCTCTCTTTCTCTTTGTGTTTCTCTCTCTCTGTCTCTCTCTGTGTCTCTTTCTTTCTTACTTTCTTGCTTTCTTTCTCCCAACTCTCTCTCTCTCTCTGTCTCTTTCTATCTCTCTCTCTCTCTCTCTCTCTCTCTCTCTCTCTCTCTCTCTCTCT
>JAWQUT010000198.1:1002504-1037009 GCA_033807755.1 Ellobium chinense | reverse complement strand
ACTGAGTAGAACGGTCAAGACTTGAAGAAGACCACATTCGCTTCTGGAATATGATCACAAATTAGCACCATTAAGATCATTAAAAGTAAAGTTAGTGCTGGCCCCTTGAGACAAGAAATCTCATTGGCTGGTGGCGAAAACCGCTTGCTCGGTAGCTCCATCTATCGGGCTGGCTGACCCGTATGTTTGTATGGCAATTAGCCCTGTCCAAGAGATTTAGCGCCGTCTGGTATAATTGTAAAAAGCCCCCGCTATGTAGATTAAGGTCAGGGTTGTCCAAATTTTTTAGAACATGGGCCAGTTTGGTATTTGAGTCATTTTGTATGGACTATTTTTAAAACTTGATTACATCTTTCATCATATAATATCATGGCCGAATAGTTAAGGCGCTGGACTCGAGACCAAAAGGTCGTGAGTTCGATTCCCACCCACGATCATGTTGTAAGCACCTCGGGAAAGTATTTCATTCTCATTTTCCTCAGTCCACCTGTCTTTAAAATAATACCTTGCTATAGGCAGTCAGAATGTCAAAATGTCAGAATGCCAGTGATCAGTGCCTGAAAATGGCAGTGGTATTATAATATGCTCCCAGGGAGTTGAAAAAGCCCTAGAGTAAACAGACCTGCTGGTGTAAAAATAGTCTGAAGTCAGATAATAGCGAGCTTTAACCTGGATACATGACTTACAAACTGTATAATTACTATTATTATCATGATGATGATATTGCATGACACTACAAAGTACAAAGCGCTCTGTGGTTTTCAGTAACTTCCGGTCCATATTTACACGCCTGGCGCGGGTATGGCTTTGGCCTCCGAGCTAGTGCTTGGAGACCGCTGGTCTAATGTCTTTCACTACTAGATAGCCGGTGTCCATTGACATCAATGTACTTAATGCAGCTCTTGTGTGGACACCATAAATGCTGCATGCCTGCAAAAGCTGGAACCAATAAATGCAGTAATTTGATTAGGTCCAACCCTGAAGTATTGGCACATTGGTCGTAGCACCAGCTGCTTTTAGACCGTTACCTTCGTAAAAGGCCCCGCGGTGTCACTATATTGCAGTATTCTCAGGCACTCAACCTTCTAGCATTGTATAAATGAGCGAATAGTTCAACGAAGCAAATTTATGTTTTAACGCCTTTGCTACGTATGACTGATATGTACGTCCTTACCCTTTGTTACAAACAGCTCTTAGATGTACTAGTACTTTCCGGAAGTAACATTCCAGTAGTGCATCCAGTGTACTTTTACGTCACATTTCCAAAGTAACAAACTATTCCTTCGCACAGACTAATCAGCACTATAATAGACAGACATGACAATATGGAATATAAAGACAGAGTTTGTAATTTATGTAAGGCAGATATAAGTGACAAAAAGCATTATCTCATAAGCTGCTCAAAATTCAAGACTGAGAGAAATAGCTATGTACCAAAAGCCTGCTGCAGTAGATAAAATGTGCATAAATATATTGAATTGCTGAGTGTGAACATTATTGAAAGAATCAGGAATAAATTATTTTAGTTAGTTAAAGTTTTTTTTTCTATGAAAGTAAGTATGTTTCGTAATAAATTATAACATTATGCGAAATAATCTTATACTCAGCTATTATTACTGACCTTACAAAACAGATATTTTCATATTGATTCATTTCATTGTATTGTCTTTGAAATGTTAGTTCCCTCGACGTATTAATCTGATGTAGAGATTTACTAGAACTAAATAATCGATTATTAGATGAGAGCTTGCACAGTAACGATGGGATCTCTTACCATCGTAAGAATTACATTAGTGCCTCAGTGCTGAATGTACCTTTAGTCGCATTTAAAATGCAGAGTTAATGTAATAATTGTTACGATGGTAAGATTTCTTATCGTTAATGCGCATGCTCTCAGTTGATAAACATGACGGAGCAGTTGTTTGATAACTCTTTGTTTTGGAGCACCTATGGGGTTGCCCGGAGTGCAGTGATGTTGCAACCCTGAACAATGAACAATGAACAATGAACAATCTTTGTTAACATTTTTTTCCACTTCAACAGAGTTTGCAGAAATCTTCAATCGCATGCAGTCTTTTTATTGACCAAAAAAAGATCTGCTTCTCATAAGTTGTTACAAACCTCAATATTCCAACCGACACACGAATTTGTATAATAAACTGCTGTCATTAAAACTGACCCAAACATATCAACAAACTGATACTAACAATTGCATTTGATTTAACTTTTGAAATACGACGGAGTATCTTAAAACGGAGGATATATTATGAGGTTTTATTTGAGAGTTTGCACATTAAAGATGGAATCTCTTGCCTTCGCAAGAATTACAGTAATGAATCGGTGTTGAAAGTACCTTTAATAGCGTTCAGCGTGCAGAGTCAGTGGTAACTCTTACTTTGGTGAGAGATCCCATCGTTAATGCGCAAGTTCTCAAGTTTCAAATTTCGGATCTCTTATGGCAGAACTGGATGGCATGACCTATAATTATGACGTTTCCAAGTGTTATAATCTTCTCGCACGTTATGCACTACTTGTGAAATTCACAGTAGGTACCTGCTCGTAATGTGCAATAATATGATACCAACATCAGGAAATGTTATTTTGCGCATGGCTTCCTCTGCCGTAACGGTTCCTAACAGATAAAAACTCTCTATTTACCCTCGCCATATTGATCAATGTCAGGCGTTACCCTCTCTTGCTGTAACTAAATTTAGATCACTCACACCCTTGTGACCTCTGGTTACGGGCAGCTAAAAATAACCCGTGCATGTATTGCAAAATATCTCCACTAAATGAACGGAAGGACAGTAATTCGTGTTTGAAACCCACGCATTATCGCCCTTCTTGAGACTGTCTTTCCAAAGAGTAAACCATATTAATCTCCCTTGCGTCTGGTTCGTTGGAGAGCTATCGAGTCGGCAAACAGAAACTTAAAGTCGCTTCCGTGAAAACGTTTTTATGCTGTTCTTGTGTATTTAATCATCAAAGGGAGGTGATGCAGAGCAATGCTGGCTTCAGTGGGGAATGTGGCTGAGTCATTAAATAGACACAAGAAACTCACGATCTTAAGGTTACAAATTTTAATCTTTCTGCTACATATTTACTACGTATTGTCGATTGCCATTTAGCAAGCCCTAATTCTCGTTAGAAACTCCCATTGACCAGTATTGAAGATAAGAATCCCCGGCAAAAAAATAAAATATGGTTTTATCAGCTCATGAGAAGTTTTATTCTCTATCTCTCTCTTTTTTTTTATTTTTACTGTATCTCTTCGTTTGACCCACCCGCATGTTACCCATTTGGGACCTCAGGCTAATTTCAGAGAACAAAGATTAGCTCATTGGCAGATCCTATCTCTTTCCAGCACCTGACCCCAAATAGCGCTGCTTTAATTTATCCTAAAGTGGTCAGAGAAGTGACAGAATGATGCATTACAACAGACCACAGCTGCGCTAAAAACACTAGAACCTTGGGAAAGAGAAGGAAAAAAAATGACTTGAAAAATTTATCACCTCAGCAGCAAGTCCAACCCTGTTGATATCAATAGAATTGCACGTGTGTAACCTTAAATGTCATGTTTTCGAAGACAACCGTAGAGTGTTGTAAGGTTCGGGTGTCGTTTCCTTTGTAATCTGTATCAAATTCGCATTTCTGAATCAGCCAGCGAGGACAAACAATCCCGTATTTGCCTTGGCCTGAAAACGATGCCGGAAAGTGTGAATGACTAAGTAATGCTTATATTTATTGGTACACAAGTGATTGTGATTGGTAAACAGAAGTTCGAAGTAAACAGAAAATGAGCGTCGACTGGCCTAGATTAGCCACTTGTAAAGGTTTTTCTTTTTTTTTTTTTAAATCTTTAAACTTTTCGGAAAAGTCAGTTTTATTAACAGATTATCATTCACCATTAGTGGCCGTATGCATAATCCATACGTCAAAGTATTGTGGTTATCACAGTATACATTCCTAATATTTTGGGAAATTCCCATGGCTGCCACACTGCAAAGATTATGTGAGGATTATGGATAGGACCACAGGACCCTTGCTAGTAGAGTTTTTAAGTTCCACTTATAGTTGCAAAGAGGCATATGCAGCGCTTCGCCATGTTCACGTGAGGAGAATGGCATACGATTTTGCACTTTGGCGTGCAATACTTCATTTCAAATCCAAAGAGGGCTGCAGCAGAGTTGCACACTAAGGCATGTTCGGTGCAAATGACCAAATAAAGAAAAAGAGAGGCGGTTTGNGGGGGGGGGGGGGGGGGTAAATCAGTTTACCAAGACTATGCCATGATGTGCAACACTCTCGTGCAACGCTCTTAGGATTAAACATGAAAAATTGCATGGCTAAGATGCAAAAAAAAGTTGGTTACGGTAAAGGATTATTCTCATTATGTGACGAAAACAGGTCACACTCAGTGGTGTTAGGTTCGACTATATATGTCCATACACTACTCTTGTTCTGTTCCACACCTTCCTCCTTCTCTTTTTCCTCGTTGCCACGATAATGACAGTTATATACAATGACAACTTATATTAATTTAATAATAATCATCATCATTATAATAATCATAATAATTTATTAGCATAAACTACCTCTTTACACTAGGGGTTTCACTGGTCGGGGCTACCAGCGAAACGTCCAATATTCAATTATATATATATAACTCTTTAAAGTATCTATTTACATATAGAGATGTACAATCCATAATTTTACATTCAATTTTATTTAAAAGCGTTCTTCTTTATTAGGTCTCCACCTCGCACAGCCTTTTAAAATCTTATTCTACAACAGTTATTTATGATTTTTTTTTGTTAGACTGTCGAGCTGACTCATTAAATAGTAATACAAGGCTCCGAGTATAATAGGAGGATGGTTTTAGTAAAACTGGACAACTGTAAAAATTCGTGAAATACCATCTCACATTCACGTAATATGCATAAAATCTGTAGGTTATTAAATCTGTAAACCATCCTCACGTTTTAATGTCTTTGCATTCTTATTTTGGACACAATCGTGCCACGTGTATGGGGGGTCTAAAAGGTACCACCTGCACGTGTTTACTGCTTCAATCATATATTCTCAATGTTTCTTTCATCGTCTACACCTCAAACCGCACGTACACCATTTCACACTTCCCTAGATAAAGTCTCAAGATGTGACGCCATCAACACAGCAATAGCTCTGTCTCCAGCTGTTTGGTGGGTGCGACAATTTACCTAATGCTTACGACAAAAATCAAAGTGTTTAATTTTTAGAATTATTGTTTCACCTCTTACGACAAAAAAAAAAAAGTGTCTGAATTTTGGAAATAACATAATCGTTGGTAATATTCTAAATTTGCTGGACTGTATAGATCTCGATCCATGATTGATTATTTTGTAACAGTATAGATTTAGATGTGTAGATGAGAGATAAGTATTATTAACGAAATCTGATTGATTCCGATTGATAAGATGGTCAATTCCATGGAAAGCTAGTTTGTTCAAAGTACAGTATTATTATTATTGAAAATGTGTGAAACGGGGAAGACAACAAAGACAGTAATGAACAAAGTCCAGACATTCATCAACAGATGCTTGAGGAGTATTCTAAAAACGAAGTGGCAAGACAAGATACGAAACGAAGAGCTATGGGCAAGAACAGGACAAAAGGAAATAGAGGTAGAAATTGGACTCCGTAAATGGCGCTGCATTGGACACACCCTCAGAAAACCTAGTGGAAACATCACCAGGCAATCACTGCAATGGAACCCACAAGGAACACGAGGCAGGGGGACATGGAAACGATGCACGGAAAGGGCCATGCGAGAAATGAAGCTCACTTGGAACGAGCTTGGAAAGATGGCCCAAGACATGGAAAGATGGAACTCGCCTGTACGTGCCCTATACCCTGCTGGGGGTGAAAGGCATTGATAATGATGATGATGAAACTTACAGTACTTACCCCTATGTGATAAAAGGGAATAACACAGGAGTAAACTAGCACTCCTTGTATTCAACTGGTTTACGGTCACTCCACCAATATTTTGGTTTTAAGAACGTTTACGTTCAATAAAAATTAATATAATAACACAATCATAAGCGAGAACTGAAAGTTTTGGATTTCTTTCTTCCCTTCTGCATCCAGACACACTGTTCGGTCAGTCTGTAGTAGATACTGTGAACATGTTGGGAAGGTGAGGGCGGGGAGGTGAGGGTGGGGAAGTGTACATGCATATATGCTTGTCTGAGCACGCATGTGCTTGTTTGTGTGCCTGTGCGTATGCGTGTGTGTGTATGTGAGTGTGAGTATGTGTGTGTGTGTGTGTGTNTGTGTGTGTGTGTGTGTGTGTGTGTGTGTGTGTGTGTGTGTGCATGATTGTGTGTTATCATAATAATATATGGCTGCATTGTGTGTGAGTATGGTGAGTTATGGTTTTATGGTGTACGTGCATGCATATGCATATCTGCTTGTTTTGTGTGTTTCCTACTGGCTTGTCTGAGCTAAATTCCGTGTGAAATATATAGAACACGTGCCTTATCTTATCCTACCTCAAATGTTACCTACGAATTCCAGCACTTCAATAGTTCAATGTTCGGAACTGCGACCGTATATGCATAACCTTACGTTAGTTATCGCACTGCGGTAACCATGGGAAACTCCCCAAACATTAGTAGTGTTCTCTGTACTTAACGCAGTTCGTAGATTAACTTTTGGATTCTGCATGCGGCCACTGGTCTACTAGATTTAAATTCAATGTCTTTTTTATTGTACCTTTGTCCCATGTCCGGTGGAACGATCCAAAATATTGCATTTTCTCCCCTTCCAAACATAATTTTCACGTTCGATCCCAATCAATCAATTTAATCACAACAATCCAATCTGTAACAAACCAATCGATTGATCCCCGATAATTTTTATCGGCGCCGAAAGGATTGGGCGAGAATGTGACAAAACAGGGTGGGCTTGATGGGGGTAGAAATAACTTCTGTTACGCATTCTTCGGCAGCGGTAAATTGCGCAGCTGGAGGAAATGACGTAAACACAGTCACGGTGAAGGGATGGAGGCTATGGGTTTTGGAAGGGGGGGGNGGGAGACAAATGGTTCGATATCAATAGAAGTGTGAGTAGTTGGCAGGGGTAGAGGGCCGGGCTTCTTTTATCAATAGATTTATTAAAACGGCAATAAAGGGCAAGAAAGAAAAAAAAATTCTTACGAGAAAGTAGTCTTATGAATGAGGATACCTACAAGAACAACACTGAACATACACTTTTACCATTTTATGATGAAGAGGCATATATACACTATAAATCATACTCTTTTGAATGAAGGCACGCATGGGATATAAAGCAAAAAGGTAGACATGATGGAATTGTTCACAAATTGGAATTCAATCGCACGCATCGGTGCGCAATTTTATTTTTCCCGACGTTCACTTGTAAAACATTTCATACTCCATAGAAACTTTGCAAACCGTCAGTTTAGTGGCCTTCGAACGTAAGAATAAAGCAGCTTGTTATAAAAACTTATAGTCTAGTTTTTTGAAATATGAAAGTAACTCCTCTTGAATTGAGGCAGTGACGACGGCCATTTGTAGGCGGGGCTTGTTCTCCGATGTAACGATCGAATGGCGCAAGTTTAAGTGTCTTGGTCTGTCATTAGGTCAGAATCATATTGATGTTTACAGGCAGGACCTGATACCTCAAGTTTCTCCTAGCAATGTCTAGCATGTTATTCAGTTTCAGAGATATTTTTTTTTCTGGCTTGATATGGAGATGCCTGTCCGCAAGGCCGACGAAGGTAAAGAGAGAGGTATACAGATAAAGTGAGCATGTAGGGGTGAGGGACGGGGCGGAAAGAGAGAGAGAGAGAGAGAGAGAGNGAGAGAGAGAGAGAGAGAGAGAGAGAGAGAGAGAGAGGGAGGGAGAGAGGAGGAGAAAGAGGAACAGAATACATTTCCCCAGAGGTTTTGAAAATCTGGACAGGAGAGAGAGAGAGAGAGTTTGGTGGGGTGTTTTTTTTTTTGTTGTTGAAAAGAGCATTTATTATGATTGTGTTTGCTAGACTTATTATCGTTGATGGAATTCCGAATCAAATAAGGAAGTTTAATGTTCCTCTTCGGCCTATCGCCTCGTCATAGCAATTTGTCATCAGCTGCGAGGTCGTGTCGAGTGTGCTGCCAGTTGTGTCATTCTGTGTCTTGCTGTGTCAATTTCCCGTCTTTCTCTGGAAACATGTCGCCCCCATTGACGTATAAAGCCTTATTCAACAAATAAGCCTATCATATGCACGTTTTGCAGAGTGTTAAGACTGTTTCTATGACATCAGAATGTTTGAGCCTGTGAAATCAAGTCGGCGAAATTTTATGAAAATACTGGTCAAAGTACCCTCAAATTTGCGACGATCTTTGTGTGAAGCAAACGACCAAATCACATCTAGAGGCATTTACACTGTTCTATTACATAACTGTTAGTGTTCATTATAAGTAAACGTAACGACGTAGCCGAGGACAAGGCAAAACACCAAACGGTTTTTGTTGACCCCAACATCTGTTTAAAAAAGCCAAAATTCCCTATCTACAATGAATATGTGATTAACACAGCAATTTTGAATGAAATTAATAAAAATAAAATGAACCCAAGCGGCATGTTTACAAAAAATCCGAGTTTATTTATGATCTAAGATGATGAGTCCGTTCATGCTAATAAAAAAGAATGTACACAATATTTTTTTCTCCAAACCTCCTTTTTTTTTGGATTTTTGACACTTCACGTCAATACAAACGACTTGTGAGGTCGTGTACATCCCAAGAAGATGTATATTTCAATGGGGCTCTCGCTGAGAGTAGTAGCACTTGTTAAGCTGAAAAGTAGTGGTCATTATTCATTAACCCCTTCGCCACAAATTACATACATTTACATCCCAGAAATAGCACTCACATGCCATATATGACTTAACAATTATGTCCTTTTTCCTATTTTTAAAATTAATTATTTTCTTTAGTACAGCCTACTACACGGTTTTTAACTGGTCATCTTCATCAGAGCTCACTTCCGGTTTAAGCAAAATGTACATGTATATAATAGTGTGACTGCGCTTTCAAATCTATCTCGCCTCCATAAATAAAAAGATGCACCAGCCAATAAAACCAGCTGTAACAGATCACATCAGCCAATCATTGTCCTTCCTCTGACAGTAGAAAAGTAGAAAGCAGAGGTAGGTGTGCTGGAATTGTGGCTTGCGATGCCTGGCTTACTGTGCATGTAGAATAGCTAAGTGCATGAGTGCATCTTTGAGTGCATGAAAAACATGAGGTAGCAAAGGGGTTAAGAGAGTTATACTTCAGATAATTTGAAGGTTTTATATATATAAAAGGAGGATAGACTAAAAATAAGAGTATTTGAGATAGATCTATGAGGAACACAATGTACAGATGATAAGAGAACATACTATATATGGACATTTGTCCGCACAAATGAACAAAGCTTCACCACNACTAGCAGGTTCCCCGTTCTACGAACGGAAAGGAAAGGAGGATAGACTAAAAATAAGAGTATTTGAGATAGATCTATGAGGAACACAATGTACAGATGATAAGAGAACATACTATATATGGACATTTGTCCGCACAAATGAACAAAGCTTCACCACACCGCATGACGCGCGATCTGAATATAAAAGTCACTATCACCAAACGTCGTGCGATCTGAGAATGGAAGTTCCGGTCTGAGACGGAAATGACGGACTTGACGGAAGTACATTATCACCTCGTGTTCGCAATCATTGATTGATAGATGATAATTATGACTCAATTTCTGAAAAGTATATACGTTTTCGGAAAAAAATATTTAGACCACGTACAGGTTTGGTAAATTTTACATACGTGTGCCAGGTATCATTCCTCTATGTTGCGTATTAAAAAAGCCTTTGCGGGAACAACGTTGGGCCCAAGCTCCATTATTATATGATAAAATATATCCGACACGGTTCTGACCTCTTCGATCAGCCACTTTCTATACCAGGCAAGCACCCATCCTTCTCAGAAAGCAGCTCCGTTTGCATTTAGTTATTTTGTTACGGTCATATCTACTAGTAAAACATGGATGCATGTGTAGTTGTTTCATCGGAACATATGATACTGACTATTCTTTTTTTTTCTTGTAACTTTGGGGTTTTTTTTTTATTTTCCTTGACACATTGCTTGCGACCTAAATTTGATTTTGATTTTAGTGTTTTTGTAATTTTTTTTTAATTTCCCCCACACGGGTTATACACACTGTGCTTTCTATCCTTTCCCATCCATCATGCAGTCTCCACCTTCTTATACTCTTGACACACAAATCTCCGCGGCGACAGCATGCTTTTAATTTCTCACAGGTCAAGTGTGTGGGGGAGTAATATTACTGATAATATCCTGGCAGCAGACTCATTAGCACAGTCATATACTGTCTGGGACACTGCCCACCACATGACCCCACGCCACCTCGTTGACAGGTTGGATTGCCTGGAGAGGAGCTGAAAAAGCTATCAATCCATGTCTTGTAGGTTACGGAAGCCATATCCGATTTGCTTTTTTTTAGGAATAAATTGTTTTCTCTACGGGCACTTCCAAAATGTTCCACAGTGTCTAAGTCTTCATTAATATTTTGCAGTTTTCAATTACCTTATCAAATATGATGTTTAAAATACAGGTCTTTTATTTCGTTCCCGAACTACGAACCGATACATCGAAAGGTATTGACAAGCTGACTAGTTTCCTTCACGACAAGTGCTCCGCACAGAGGGCCACACTGAAACCGATGTGAATGACCAAAACTTCAGGTTAAGTTCACAGAATCAGGTGAGAATACAAACTAATTAACAGGCACATTTTTTACTGTCTTCTTTAGGCATATGATCAAATCCTATTTTAGGAGTCTGCGACCTGTAAGGATTGTTAGAATGGAAAATAAAGATCTGAATCTGATCTAAAATATTGTAAACTATATAAACTTTCAATGTTTGTTTCCTTGAGATTTGAACAACTCAAAACTTCGAACAACATAAAAACTGGAAAAGTGCACCTCTCCGAAACAGCCAGCCATGACAAATAAATCTGTAGTGGCCATGGCCTGAGAAAGAGGCCGAAAACTTGAGTGAATGAATAAAGCTTATACAAGTAGTTATTTGTAAACAAACGTTGTGCTGGGAAAACAGAGCTGAAAAGTAAACAAAGAGTGATTGTCGGCTGGCCTGGTTTGGCCATGTGGAAAGCATCTTAGCTTTTCGGAAAGGTCAATCATGGACTCCTTCTGTGGGCGAGTTCGTTAGGTTATGGTGAACATGAACCAAAAACTAATAAAAATAATATTCTATATATTATAAATAGTTATGACATACGTAGTCATTACGCTTGACCTACGCACAAGTCACTGTGCTGAAGGCGGACACCGATGTTCGTTAGTGGTAGGTAGGATTCGAATCCGAATTAGAATCCATGTAATCCTCTTACCCTGGGTTCGATTCCGGATTCAAATCCCAAATTCTTCCTAATTCGAATCCTTTGATTCACAGAAAACGAAAACAAAAACAAAAACAAAAAAAGTACGGTTTACAAAAAATGCCTGGTTTATTAGAAATCCTTATGCTATTTTAAAATATGGCTGTCTGTCCAAATGTGCAAGTATAACGCTTATTTTATTTTTTTTAAAATCAAAATCAAAAGACCCCATGTAGTAAAAGATAGTTCATTATGGGTAGACCTGTCTGTAGCTTTTATTTTAAGTGCGTGACACGTCCAGTTATATAGTGAAGTACAAATTATACATGTTCCATAAATTCCACCGCCTTCCCTCCTGATTCGAAACATCGAAATCTAGCTCTGGATTTGAGTTTATCAATGACCAGCTCTAGATTCCATTCCAGATTCGAATAATTAGGATTCGAATACGCTCAACCCTTGCGCTAACGCCATTCATCCTTTGTACCTATGTTGGCCATACTGTGGGTTATATTCGGTAACGAAGACTTCCAATCTCCTTTTGTAATGTCAACATGACGGACAGAATGGACTAAGAGTAATCAACGCATTGGGTACCGTAAAGTGGTAGTTACTTAATGAATGAATGGGAGAGTAATAATGGGCCTAAATCACGTTACTTTTACGCACAGAGACAGACATTTCGAAATGAACAGGAGGCGTGAACAACCGATATTTAGGTTAACAGACGACTGGGGGAGTTGGGAGGGAGGAGGGGAGGGGGGAGATTGGGCTAGTTAACTCAGTCCCTCCCCATCTCCCTCAACTTCAAACAAAAGTATACAGTGCTGTGCTGTTAAGTTTGGTTGGTTATCTATATTCAATGTCGATATGTCTCATTGATGCTTACTGTGTTTCTGATATCATGTAAATAAAAACTGTGCTTACCAAAAAAAGAGTATGCGTATTCAACAAAAATAGACAAGTATAAGATGAAGCTTTACTTTTCACCGACCTAATACACGCGCGAGCACACACACATAAATATACACATGTATACATACTACATACATACACACACATACGCACACTCATGCACACAACACACCCTATGAAGCGATTGTACATGCACCACAAAGCACACCTTTTCTCATAATTCATATTTTTAAAAAAGAAAGATGCATCTTTCAACAATGTTTTGAGGGTGGATCAGTTGTGAATATGCTAAAGCAGCCCGCAAGATATTGCAAAAAACCGGCATTTTCTCCCATACCTGCAAAACTTGGCTTGCTTATGCTTTTCGTTCAGACAATGTGAAATGTCAGGAGAACTATGTTCCTATATATATTCACAACCGGACCTCCGAACTTCGACCACAATGCTTCTCCTTAATTTTCAAAACCCTATGTTCCCACAACCCTATGTTCCCACAACCCCATGTTCCCACAGTATTAGGTTCCCACAGTATTACGTTCCTATGGCCATTCCGGATGTTACCCCATCAAAGCAAAGTTCACCGTAATTTTTGACACTGAACAAAATCAGAAATTTTCTACAGAGACTGTATGACACCAATACCTGGCCATGTTTTAGTCCATGTTCCAGTAATTGAGCATTCCTGGTTTAAATTAGACCATACGCACTATTTTAGAATAGACATACTTGAGCTTTACATAGTTCAGTTTTGGATAAATTATTAGAGTTTTGCTGTCACGACAGACCACCACAATTTCTATAACAGCAGCAGCTTATAAATATAAAACAACAACAAAAAACAAAATGGATTTTCAAGAACAAAATGAACATAATGGAAACATATTAAGACTATGGGAATAAGGAGCTGTGGGAACAAAGGGCTAGGGGAATAATACAGCTGTGGAAATACAGGCTATGGGAACATAAGCCTCTAGAAATATCACTGTAGGAATCGAAGGCTATGGGAACATAGGATGTGAGAACTTAGGCCTGTGGGAATTGACAGAATGACGATACCGGATTGATCCTTTGAGTTTTATGAGGGCCTCACTGGTCCGCAAAAAGTGAGATGGAGGATGTCTCCTGTTCTGACATAGAACTAATAATATACAGTGGCTTCCGCTTAATTGCACTTCGCCAACTGCAGCCTCTGCTTTATCATAACACTTACAGAAAACTGGATACTGTCTTTTCTTTTAAAAAAGTTGTTCACTCTACAACACGCTCTCTTATCGCACAGAATTTCCCATGTTCTGAAAGAGTTACGATCAAGCGGAGAGAAGTGTAATAGATATGGTTGCGTTGCCCGCGCATTAATTACCATGTAGAGATAATTTGTGCAGGTATGAAGTCACCGTACGCCACCGGGAGAGCAGTAATCAGCCGGCATACCTTGCTCACAGCGGGGAGTGTAGGTGTGAGGCAGGCAGGCTTGTCTGTCGCTAGCGCGTGCCATCGCTGCTCGCTCTGCTGCCAGAGGGCGCCACCAGCGACACCCACTGAGGAACTCGGGTGGATATAAAACTCGAAACCACTTTACGACTCAATGAAATCATAAACGGTGAAAAAACGGAGCAGTTGGGGAGAAAGTTAAAAACTTTGTAGGAGGTAACGGAACGAGATTAGATTCTCTTTCAAACGAGAAGACCTGTGAGAAGAGAGAATATTTTGAAAATTCTAGACAAAATCGGACAATTGGTGATAATAGTTTGGACTCAGTTGCAAGAAAGTTCGGTAACTTTTATTTTTCCAAGAGCAAGACCTTCATTTTTTTTTAAAGTAAGTAACAGTCTATCTCTTTCAGTCTCAGTTATCAAGCTGTGATTCGTTTGAAATTTAAGACACTGAAAAAGTGAGCGAGATAGCCTACAGAGTAAAGAGCCTGTCTTCAGCCCGTCTGATTTCCACACAGTTGATTTCACTGTCCTTCTCTTGAGGTAGGTTATTCATTCATTCATTCATTCATTCATTCATTCATTCATTCATTCATTCATTCATTCATGCATCAGCTCACTTGCTCGCTGAACCTTGTGATTTATAAATGACAGACTTCATGCTCTCAGTTTATTCTGCGATCGGTCGCTCGTTTTTTTTATTCTTCGCGTCTTTCTCCTATTCTTTACTCATTCTAGCATGCTGGGTCTTTTCTTCATTTCTCAAAGTTCTCAATTACATTCAGTTCTCTCTACTTCTCAATTCAATGGATAGGGCTGTCGTTCGTCCAGGTTTTGAAATCAGAGTCAAAAGGCAAAACGCTGGCCATTGATTGCTCCATTTGAGTTGGTCCTTGTGTTTGCAAAGTGACACGTGTCAAACTGTCATATGAGAAGGGCNTTTATTTTTCCAAGAGCAAGACCTTCATTTTTTTTTAAAGTAAGTAACAGTCTATCTCTTTCAGTCTCAGTTATCAAGCTGTGATTCGTTTGAAATTTAAGACACTGAAAAAGTGAGCGAGATAGCCTACAGAGTAAAGAGCCTGTCTTCAGCCCGTCTGATTTCCACACAGTTGATTTCACTGTCCTTCTCTTGAGGTAGGTTATTCATTCATTCATTCATTCATTCATTCATTCATTCATTCATCCATTCATTCATTCATTCATTCATTCATCAGCTCACTTGCTCGCTGAACCGTGTTATTTTTATAAATGACAGACTTCATTCTCTCAGTTTATTCTGCGATCGGTCGCTCGTTTGTTTTATTCTTCGCGTCTTTCTCCTTTTCTTTACTCATTCTAGCATGCTGGGTCCTTTCTTCATTTCTCAAAGTTCTCAATTACATTCAGTTCCCTCTTCTTTTTCACTTCTCAGTTCAATGGAAAGGGCTGTCGTTCGTCCAGGTTTTGAAATCAGAGTCAAAAGGCAAAACGCCAGCCATTGATTGCTCCATTGGAGTTGGTCCTTGTGTTTGCAAAGTGACACGTGTCAAACTGTCATATGAGAAGGGCCCATGCTACTGCCATTGTGTGCGTTTCCTTTTTTTTTTTTTCCTTTTTAGTACTCACAGATTCGGATGTGCATGCGCTCTGAAATGTTAAATGAGAAGGACCTAAATTATTTTCACTGAGCGCATTTTCTTTAACTGAGTGTCATGCGGTGGACGTACGGTACGTATTGTATACTATCAAATACCTTTCTTTCCACCCCCAGGCCCCTACAATACGCCAAATATGTTTACGCCTAATCTTACTAAATAATCAGATAATAAGAATGAGATTTATAGGTCTCGTGTCCAGGTCATTTCCCGCGTATACTACTTCACATTATTATTATCCCAGCAGGCGAAATCACTGAAGGACATTCTCAACTTCCTGAGGAGCATACAGCACGGCTGCCATTTACGGGCGCTGTTCACTAGCATTGTAAAAATCTCTTTCACTGCCTACGACCAGGCGTTCATTTTAAATTATAAAGTAAAACGAGGAAAATGTTGTAGGAATACTTTTCCAAGGCACTTGCAATCAAATCGTGGCAGGAATTAAACCCACGGCCTTTGGAACCTGATTTAATCGCGACAGTGAACAGGCCACACCGTAAACCTTGAGGACGTGTATTGTTACTGCGCGTTTGTCGCTGCGGGGAAATATGTGCATAGGTTTGTTAGAAAATTTAAAAATGTAACATCTTTCGCCTATATCGGAAGTTAGAGTTTGGCAAAAAAGGCGACCATCATGTTCGGTTCCAGATTTATTAGTGAACTTTTTATCAGCGACCTGTCGGAGAAGGATGTAGCAAGAAGTAATGGTTGTATGTATGCTAATGAATGGATCAGAGATGTATGTATAGCAAACACCACTAACAAGTCAGTGCATTATTCCTTAACTCTTCCGCAACTATCGCATTTATGTCGGCTTGCCTCGTGACGGATACTTCTTTTCCCGCACTGCGGGGACTTAAAACGTAGCCCTGTAATGTAGGGATTTTTCGTGCAGGTAGCTCAAATTGATATTTAATTTAAAAAAATAATAAACTTAATATGTATAACTGATAAATTCTTTGCTTACGACTTCCGGTGATCGCGTCTTCCACGAATTAGCAATAGTACTGAGACAACATAAAGCGTTGTGCATATATTTATATAGACTAGGAATTATCAAAACGCTTTTTAATCAAAACTTTTTCATGCTTTATTGGAGCCGCTATTATGTGAATTCTCTATTTAATCTTATCAAATAACTTCTGTTTTCGAATCTGGATTTCTTGTGGACCACCATGACAGAGGTCGACGCGCGCATGATGACATAATTTGTCTGGCGTTAAGATCATATTCCACGTTACAAACTAGAATCAGATGTGAAATTTTTACCTAGCTCATAACGTGCGATATGATTGTACCATCAGGAAATGCCATTATATGCGCTCTGCGAGTGTCTGACTTTACCACAACGATTCGTAAGAGATCCGAATTTGAAAACAAAAGCTCACTACTATCCAGGTATCTTTAGTATCCTTCCACAAAAACCCTCGCCCATATTGTTTCGTCAGGTTTACGAGAGCACTTTGTACCTCCGATGCACACAGTTTTTCTCACTCTCTTGATCTTATTGTCTGACTGACATCAGACCAGTCAGTGGAGTAACTCCCAGCCAGTGTTAATTTCTATTGCATAAACCTCAGGTACTAATCGAAACAATGATAATGTTATTTTGCGAAAGGTGAAAACATCTCTGAATATATCAATGAAACGTGCGTCACACGCGTCTTGCCAGACTCCTGGCTTCTGAAGAACTGGTCAACTCATCAAACTCGATCTCCACTCCCCCCCCCCCCCCCNCCCCTCATTTCCTTGTTCACCGTTCCATGTTCGTTAAACGGACATCAGGAATTAGAAAGTTTATTAGGCCATGAGCCAAAATAACATTACACTGGGGCAAGGGAAAAACATCAATTCACAAACATTAAATGTGGCGCCTGCACAGTGCAAACCGTAAGCTGGGATCCAGATGGTTTGACCCGTAATTATCATCGTCTGGAGCATCATTGTGTTGGCCCGCAGGAAGCTTGAGTGGCTTTAGCATGTGAACATTGGCAGCTATTCATTAAGTGCATCTCGTCTAGTGCTGGGTAGATTTGGAGTTTTTAATATTGAAGAAATATAATTCAGAAATTTTNTTTCGGAATATTGCAGAAATGTAATTCAGAAATTTGAGCCAAAATGGGCACCCTCTGGCAAGGAATTTGGGGGGGGAGGGGGGAGAAGTGACAAGCAGAGAGTGTAGTTGGAGAGAGTGAGTGATGATAACAGTAATGTCATTATTTGTGTACTTGTGTGTCAGTTTAACTCTCGGAAGTCTGGGTGTCAGCTAGATGAGAAAGTGGTAGATGAGTGGCAATAGTGTGCATGAGGAACACGGTTTATGTCTTGGCAGTGGATTGTACTAATGTAATATTGTATTGTATGGGATTATGTTGGCCTATGGCCTAATAAAACCTTTGAATTGAATTGAATTGAATTGAAAAAAAGACTTTTTAAATTTCATTTTCAAAATTACAGTTACCAAGCCAAACCAAGAAGCCCTTATTGTGTTGTTTTTGCATTAATTATTTTGCTGTTTCCATTACACAACCATGTACGCCCTCTTTGTCTCCTCGTATGCTAGGCTTAATTGCCAAAATCCACAAGTGAAAGCTGAATCCTCTCGCTAACGTCCCGTGGAAGCTGTTTACAAGACCTGAGGAAGTTTGAGGGTTACGGATCGCCACTGGATGTGGCAATGTATAACTTATGTGTCCGAGCTTTTAAAACGTTTGAAGCATTCCATTTTTCAAGCCGAGATGTGTTAGTTGTATTAATGTATGGACGCCTCCGCCCGGATTCTTCAGAGACAAAACTTATATTAAAGCACAGGCGCGTTAAAATCTTTCTTCGAACCCGAAAGACCATGACACTGGGGACTCTAGTCACCGAATGCATAACCCTTACGTTAGCTGGCGCACTGCGGTAACCACGGGAAACTCACAAAAATATTGATAGTGCTTACTGTAGTTAACGCAATACGTTAATTACGCAAGAATTATGAGGATGCCGTGATGGCGATAATAATATTAGCATTGGCGAAACATACCTGGCTAGTCTCTTCACTTGCCAACAGGAAAAATAGAATGGATGACAGTAGAGGAGGAATGGGTCACCCAGCGCATATGACGACTGGCACCAGAAAAAAAAAAATCAACAAACTTTAGTAAATTACATTGCCAATAATTGTAAGATGTGGAAGGGAATAAAAGTATGCTTTAGGTAAAGTTACCGATAAATAATGATAATAATAATAATAACGCGGTTTATATGTCCTGTATCCAAGTTAATGCCTGCTCAGCGACTTAAAACGATTACTATCCCAGGAGGCCTGATCACTCTTGGACTTTCCCAGCTTCCTGGGGAACACACAGTACCGCTGCCATTTACAACGCTGGATAATTAATATCTTCAAATGCCTATAGCCAGGTGTCCATTTACAGAGGAGTGGACTGGAGAAATGTGACTGAAATGCCTTTTTCAAGGCACTTACATCATGACCGTGGTTGGTAATCGAACCCGCAACCTTTTGATCTTGAGTCCAATGCCTTAACCGATCGACAACGCTGCTGGACAAAAATCTAAAATATTGCCGCAAGTTCCATTGACATACATACACACCGCAGTTTTGTCACATGTAAAAAAACAGATAACGAACTCACAATCCTTCAGAGCCTAAAATGAATACGGGGACAGAAGGAGGAGGAGGAAAGGCTGGAAGAAGATAGAAAGAAGATAACAGAACCTGTACAACAAAAACAACAGCACAACACCATCAACAACAGCAACAACAACAACTACATCAACAATAGCAACAACAACAACCACAAATACGAAACAACTGNCGCAGTTTTGTCACATGTAAAAAAACAGAGATAACGAACTCACAATCCTTCAGAGCCTAAAATGAATACGGGGACAGAAGGAGGAGGAGGAAAGGCTGGAAGAAGATAGAAAGAAAATAACAGAACCTGTACAACAAAAACAACAGCACAACACCATCAACAACAGCAACAACAACTACATCAACAATAGCAACAATAACAACCACAAATACGACAACAACTGTAACATATGTAGCTCCATAAGGGATCAATGAAGGCCTGTCTTCAATTTTATGTTTTTCTAACAGCCTACTGTATATATTTACTCCTTTCTAATACTGCTGACCTTAGCTGACTCTGAAGCTTCTGTCAGAGACGGTGACCCAGTGGGCGCCCCATGATACTTGTGTATGTATGTGTAGTATGTTTGTATATATGTGTGTGGGTGTGTGTGGGAGTGATGATGATGTAATGTATGTCTGCAAGTAAGACTGCGTCCGTCGGACGGTGGCTGTGTTACCCATTTTTTTTGTAAACCTTTTACAATGGGAATAGACACAATTGAATTGAATTGAAACTTCTTTTTTTTCAAAACATCCTAAACAAACACGAGTAACTGTTTCCACGGGGTTAACGACCGATGCGTGAAAAATAACCCTACATCAGTCTGAAACACAACATCAATAACAACTACATCAATGTCAAGAAGAAAAAAAAACTGCGTAAAAGCAAAGCTGTTAAAACATAATATAAACAACCTCTCACACATCCGTAATAATGTAAAGACGAAATCAAGTTTATCAAGATAACAACCGTGGAATGATGCTATCATCCTCCTGATTATTAATAATTCAATCCTAGTTGTGTGGATTCTGTTATTTCAAACATGCAAACATTTTCTAAACTCCATGAAAGAGAAGTGATTGCTCAAATTATGCCAAGCGACAAGTGCAAGAAAATGTGCAAATCTCTTTATTTTTGTGGCCTAATTTAAGCATTGTGAATAATTTATAATGAAAATATACGATCTTTATCTGGAAATATGCGATGCTAGAATTTACTCTCTTTCCGTAAAAAATTACATTATTTTCATAATGTAAAGAGATACGAGATTGCCGCAAATTTTCTTATATTCTTTTCTCTTTTCTTTTGCTTTCTTTATGATCTCTTTTTTTTTCTTCATTCATTCTTCATTCATTCCCTCACTTCCATGTCACTGGAAATCGATCAGTAAAAGTAAAGAAAGAGGAAGGGGGTGGGNGGGGGTGGGGGGGAGGGGGTGGAGCACAAACAGTGTTTTTATTGTTGTTGTTAAAAAGTTGGAAAGCCATGGAGAAAGAATCAAAGAAAATGCGTCACGTAGCCGCCGCCAAAATCTGCCTGAACTTTGATTTCAAATTGAGAAAAAGGGGCAAGAAAGTGTTGTAATCCCAGATCAAATCAAGATCGGTGACTTGGGACTTCAAAACTTTGCCACTGGAAAAGGCAATGCGTGGAATACAAATAAGGGACGAATTTAAGATGGTCTGGATCTATATCTGGCTTGCGATGGGGAAGATTACTGAGTTCACTTTGTTTACCTCCCGCTTTGAAGAGTTTGTGTTCTAGCAAACCCCCTTTGTTAAAGTGAGCGAAAATAGGTGTCATTTTGAGACCAAAGATTGCTGCGTCCGCTGGTCTCCATTTTAGCGGCCAGTAAAGCACGTGCAGATAGAACATTCTCTATTCCGATGAACTTAACAAGAGAAAGTTATCAGAGGAAAATACTTTTCGCACAAGAATGGTGTTACGCTCGTGCATAATAAACCATTTAAAATTTGGTCTTGCCAGATTTTTTAAATACAAATCCTGAGATGATCTGCGGGTAATATGATTTTTTTTTTTTTTAGCATGAACTGTCCATCAAACCGTTTACATCATAAAATTATATCTGAACGCTGATCCGAAAATCAAACACACATGTAAGATATCGTCGATTAATATTTACTACTTTGTAGATTTTCTATGCGAGCCTTCCTCATTTTTATTCTTACTTTTGGTGTATCTAATGTTCTTTGTTAGTTGCCCCATTTGGAAACACTTTCCCCGGTCTGTCCTATTCTTTTCTGCCTCTCTCTCAATCTCCTTACCGTCGTCCTTAGAGAATTTTTTCTGTCAAGCTCAGACCTCTTTCGAAGTGTTATGGCAAACTTCGGCAAGCTCATATAAGTATGGGTATTTACTGGTTTTACAATCATGTTGCACTTTGCGAAATACGCGTAAAATTCTAGTTTGTAATGTTCAGTATACTCATAACATCTGGAAATGCCACATGCGCAGGTCTGCCTCTGCCACAACGAGCAGTAAGAGATAAAAACTCGACAATCGAAGCTCTCTACTAATATTGTTATCTTTTTCTTCTCCCTCTATCCCTCTCTCCTCATCCTTAAATCTCTCCGCTTCTCTCTCATTTGTTCTCTTCCGGCCTTCTACTCATCATGGGCATCCAACTTGCGCTTCATGACTTTCTACTTATTCATGTCACTAAAACCTTGGTCATAGTCGATTCCACGTAATAACAATCCGTTTTTTTCTTTTTTTCGAACTGTTGGCTTTAACACAAAGATTTTGCAGAAAGAACGGAGTGTTGTATTCCCTGTCTGAATAAAAGTCAAAAACACATACTACCGCTTAATCGCAATCATCTCATACTCTTATGGAATTTCGATTAAGCGGAGTTGCTTGTATTCCTGAAACTAAACAGCACTCCAGTAAAATTCTCTCAGTACTGTTTCCCACTCTTTAGCCTGTCTGTTCCCAAAGCCCAGGGCCATACCATACACAGCCAGTCAGAGCAACTAAACTAGTGGAATCTCTCTTCTTTGATCCGAATCTGCTTTTTAATTTCTAGCTCTCGCCCTCTAGTCTAGATCTAGACCCGCTCAGTTGTTGGAGTGCAAACGATTTCAAGCTAAGTTTGATTCAGTCCAGATGTGAGGACTTCAAGTGAAATAATAGTTTGGTAAGATCAACTACGGTTATTGGCATAGATAGAAAGAAAGAAAAGAAAGAAAGAAAGAAAGAAAGAAAGAAAGAAAGAAAGAAAGAAAGAAAGAAAAGTGGAATGTATAGTATGGATTCTTATCACTTGTATCAATATTTGTGACATTTATTCTTGAAAGGTTTTAGACATCGACACTCTATTGTATTTAGTCATCGAATACAAGGTATCGCTGTTACTCTTCAATCGTAATTATTCGCTTGACATCATGTTCGGTCTTAGCCCACGGCATTGGTGATAACTCCTTCATGTATTGAGAATCATTTGAGGATCGCAAGTGAAATTTAGGGTATTTCTCCAGTGTATTCGGCTGATTGCATTATTCAGTGGCATATACAGGCAATCTAATTTGGGAAGCGGGGGAAAACGGTGAAGAGAGACTAATTATAACATTGATTAATATGAATTACTGTGCATTGCTTTGTGCGATGTGCTTTTTATACAAGAATATGTAAAAAAAAAAAAAACCCATGTTTTCAAAGACAAAAGACCACATTGACATCAAGGGTGTGGAATCAAACTGTCGTAAATGATGATACGATACTTTTATTCCAAAACATAATATACTTAGATTACTGGCTGCGCGTCTTGTAATAAAGGAGCGTAACTGTAATCGGAAATACAGGTTTGTATTATGAATTTTACACCCACTCTGTAGCACAAGACGTCGCCGCTTTACGTACCATCAATCAATCCTGTATGTAATCGATTAGATAATTCGTCATCTGATGATTGTACTTGTAAATCAAACAGCCATCAGTCTTGAGCATACACTGGAAATGGCAAAGGACAATGATGGAAGGTGGGTTTCGTTCAGCTCATCCTAAAACACGCCTTCCAACTACAGGATAATATTCTAAGGACGATCAGTTTCATGGCCTGTTTAGGGCAGGAGTTGGTTGTTTCCTGTGATAGGATATTTTTGGAACTGCAACTCAGACTGTTAAAATCAGAGAGGGAGAGTGAGTGAGTGTGGGAGAGAGAAAGAGAGAGTGAGAAAGTGACAGAGAGAGAGAGAAAGACTGTGTGTTTGTGTGTGTGTGTGTGTGTGTGTGTGTGTGTGTGTGTGTGTGTGTGTGTGTGTGTGTGTGTGTGTNAGAGAGAGAGAGAGAGAGAGAGAGAGAGAGAGAGAGAGAGAGAGAGAGAAATGCCAGTTAGTAAGTGTGTCAGTTATGCACTTTTTTTTCCTGTTTCTTTGGTTTCCCCTATTTCCTTTTTTATTCATTCCGTATTGTTGAATTTTTTGTTATGTGGTTGGCTTTTGCCTAAATAAACATTCTTCAATATTGAATCTTGAATCTTTTATCTAGAATAAAAAATTAGCTCTGATAAGATATTCGTCTATTGCTGACTATAAGGTATACACGCAACATAACAGTAATTACTCATTTGTTAAAGGATGATGGTGTTCCTATACATGGTAGTCGATGATGAGTACTTGTTCAGCTATGTCATTTTGAGTGTGTGCGCATGTTACTTGTCAGCTCGGTCTTAGCACTAGAGTGTCTTCCACATTGTTGCAAGTGTGTTTAAAAGGTGTATCGGCTCTTTCTTTTCTTGCTGCTCTCTATTAAGGAAATACATCCTGCACGTCCACGGTCTAATTTGTTCCGTCCTTCCTACCTTCTCCTTCCTTCCTTCTCTCACCACGAGTTCTCTCTCACATGTTCAGGGAGGTTACGAACATTTTAAACGCAAAAAAGGAGAAACAAAAGTGTATGTGTGTGTGTGTGTGTGTGTGTGTGTGTGTGTGTGTGTGTGTGTGTGTTTTGGGGGAGGGGGGGGCATCACTTTTGACAAAGATAACTCTTCCGTCTCCAAATCAAATGTCCACCTTTTGCCCTCTCCGTGTTTCCCACATCTCATTAGCCTCCCCCCTCCCCCATCCACTCCGCTCCTTCTTTGCCAAGCTTGACCGAGTGGTCTATCGTTACTCCGTCTAGTCATACGTCACTTCCGTTTATATGTGACCTTACAATCATGTACGAGACTCAGACCATAACAATCAGTTTGACTTTAACCCAAGGCAGACCAGGGGCAAAAAATACGTCAAAAATTTGGGACTAGACTGGTAATACAAAATTTGTCGTTCTTTGAGACTAAAAAAAAATAAAGTTTTCTTGAAATTAGAGAGCTTTTATTTTCAAGTCGAATTTTTTTACGGACTAAAATGGCAGAGGCAAGCATACTTGTTATGTGGCATCTCCTGTGGCCGTATGCATAATCCTTACGTTAGTAAACGCAGTGCCCTGCGGTAACCACGGGAAATTCCCAAAACATTAGTAGTGTTCACTGTAGTTAACACAGTACATTGATTAACGTATAGATTATGCATACGGCCACAGGTGTTAAAATTTTATTGCACGTTACGAACAAGGAGCGGATGTGAATTTCACGTCTGGGTCATAGTGAGTATTGTGAACAAAAGACCAGTGGCCGTATGCATAATCCATGCGTTAATTAACGTATTGCGTTAACTACAGTGAACATTACTAATGTTTTGGGAGTTTCCCGAGGTTACAGCAATGCGTTAACTAACGTAAGGATTATGCATACCGTCTCAGGACATGCCATCTGCGCATGTCTATTTCTACCAGAACTGTCCGGAAGAGATCAAGATTTCACGAAAGCTCTCTACTGTCAAAAAAATTGCAATGTCCTTGAAATGAGAGGACCCTGGAAAAAGGTTTGACCATAGGGGCAGGAGATCGTTATGGCGTCTTGATTGGGAGGTGGGGACGCTTGTGATCAGAAAAAATATATTTTATAAAAAGGTAGAATACCTAGCATCGATATTTTTCGGTATTTACTTATACGATAACACTGTCTATGTCGATTCTGGCGTACTTGAATCCATTAACTACTCATTGCACAGCTCTGGTTCTTTGTTCTACATTTTTTTTGTGCCAATCTAAGTCTGCGAATTCGATTACATCGCGAACTCGATTTTCTTAGACGGTCCCCTGAAAGCTGAATTTGTAGGGTTTTACTTTTACTGTATTCTAGAATAGAACTCATGATCTTGAGTTGAATTATAGAGAATTATTCTGTAATTTGGAGATTTTCTTTTCTTTATTTTTAACTCGAGACTAGACCATTACAAGAGTATAACAGCTCTCTCTCTCTCTCTCTCTCTCTCTCTCTCTCTCTCTCTCTCTCTCTCTCTCTCTTTCTTTCTGTCTTTCTTTCTCTCTCTCTAACTGAGGAGACATTTTCATATAATGATATTTTTTTAAATTAATTATTATTCCATCTTCATTCATGACATTTCACGTTCCCTGAGTACCGAGATGGTCATGGCTTCTTTGTTTTGTTTTGTTTTGTTTTGTTTTGTTTTGTTTTGTTTTGTTTTGTTTTGTTTTGCTTTGCTTTGTTTTGTTTCGTCTGGTTTAGTTTAAAGCGATTCTAATATATCTGATGGTTCCAAACAAAGTTTACTTAATTTAAAAGATTGAAAACTCCAGGAAGTCAAATCTTTCGCAACTGAACATTTCCACACTTTAGTATCTTCTTCTTCTTCTTCTTCTTCTTCTTCTTCTTCTTCTACCTATTTTTTCTTCTTCTTCTTCTTTTTCCAGTGTTCCCTGTTCATGCCAGCAGACTGCTATGGGCCATGAACTGGGTGGTCAGTTGCAGGTCTGTGTAGTTCCCCTATAGTTTCGTCTTAAAGTCAACTGGTAATGACCAACATCGTTCCTTAAATTCTGCCAGGAGATGGCAGTCCTGCAAAACATGTTGTGGTGACTGGTCTGCCTGCAGACACTGACAGAGGTCTGAGCTACTTGTGCAGGTGCTTGTTGAGCCTGCAGTGTCCAGTCCTTAATCGGAAGATGGTCTGCGCACTTTAGTATGAGGATGCTGCCTTTACCTCTTTACTCCTAGTTATTACCGGCATTAGTGCCACTGAAAGGACATTTATATATATACAGCATTGAATTTGAATTCCTTTCGGCATCTGTAGGATCTTGCGCACTGTCTGATACTTTCCATTGCTGATCATTCCCTTTTCATTCTGCTTATCTATATTGGTATGCAGTATACAGGATTGTTGTTAAACTATACTTGGTTATCTGTTTAATGCTTGAAGCTGTCGAATTTTCACTTCGGTGATTTTTTTTTTCTGATCACCCGGTATTGTAATATCATATAGAAATTACTGATTTTTTACTGACCTTTTCCTTCTGTTTATTTTTACTCTGTCTTCATAGGACTTTTACAGAATGACACTATACTTATTTTTTTTTAATGCTTGAAATTACCGAACTTTCAGTTTGGTGAACGTTCTTCTGACCACCCGCCATAATAATAACAATAATATAGAAATTGCTTGTTTCTGTTTAAGACCCATGTGGAAGAGGTTCTTGCTTTGAAGTCGCTAAAAGGAAAGTTATTTCCCTTGCACATAATCAAAGCAACCGACGGCATTCCACCATTTCGGCGTTGTTTCTCTTTCGCGCCAAGGCTTTGTTGTCAGATTAAGTGTCAGTCGTCAGTATGGCCCGTATTACGCTGGACATGGCAATCCCTCTCGAGGAATGGGAATTTTTTTGCCACTAAACACAACCGTTAATGATTTATTGTCAAGATTGTTTACACAAGCCGCTGCTATCGGTACCGACTACCGCATAAGAGTAAATGCTCGTAACGGGAACGCAGTTCATTGTTTGGCCGTTGCGTTGGTGGACCAATCATTCAACTTTCAATAACAAGCCAGAATTCTGGATTCTCGGGTTTGTAAAGGGAAAGGAGAGAGAAGGCCTTGAAAGTGCTTTCTTTGTAATAGAGTCGTCTTCCATTCGTAACAATCCACTTAATTGCAATTCTTTTCCATCGCAACATTCCTATACAAGCCAGAAAGCTGGATTCTCGAGTTTGTTAGGAGAAGGGGAGAGAAGCCGTGAAAATGCTTTCTTTGTAATAGAGTTGTCTTCCCTTAACAACAATCCACTTAGTTGCAATGTTACTCTATCGCAACATTCTTATACATTGTGGCAAATCTGCAGTAAAGTCTCAAAAAGTTGAATTTTAAGAGCCTCGCGCAGAAATGTAAGTCCATGAACTGTTCCAATTCGTAGCGTAAACTTAAGTCAGTCAGATCTCCTGTGAAATGGGGTCCCTGGCTATAGGAAGTGAAAGGTACATCGCAGTGCTAATGATCAACGCTTGTAAAATGACAGCGACATTGTACGCTCTTCAGAGAGCTGAGAACGTTTTTAAATGATTTGGCTTATTGGGATTATAGTGATAGTTAAATCGAATGGGCAAATATTGCCGCGAGACGAGATTGTTATCATTACTTTTTACTATTGCCAGGCTCAACTATTATGGCACCATGGTCAGACTTGATTTAAAAAACACAGTGGGGGTGTATCTGATGTTTTTATTGTCTAGAAGAGTTTATTTCTTTGAGGAAGTGAGTATACAATAGAACATAATTATAATATAAGCCAGAAAACGCAATGTGAACCAATGGTTGCGGATTTGGACTCAAGTTCCAACGGTCGTGATCTCGATTTCCGTCAAGTTCATTTTGCTTTAACAAAGCATTTCTTTTACAATTTCCCCTAGTAATATCTGTAAAATGAAAAGCTGGTTAAAGGCAAAGAAAACTACTGCTAATCTCACTGATCAACGTCTGTAAATGGCAGTGGCAATGTATGCTTCCCAAGGAGTTTAGAAAATCATGAAGTTATCTGGCCTGCTGGGGTAATGATATATTTAAATCGGGCATTAGCCTTGACAAGAAACTTAAAAAAAAACTCACTATTATTATAGAAATATCGAAACTCAATCGGACTATGCAGGAAAAGTTGCCACTAGAAAGGCGATGCTGACTTATAGAAGTGCTCTCTAAAAAAAACTTGTGATTTCATCATAGTTGCAATTAAGCGGACTGTCATTGAGGGAAGCCGTCGACTACATTACACACAGCTACAACAGTCTTCACTTGTCTTAGCAAGACATCTAAAAGCCTGGGTATGGATTTATTCTCTAAAAGGCAAAGCAGGTCGGTATCAACACTTGTGAAACAGTGGACAGCCATTAAAGAGCCAGAGAGGACGAGTCTGACGCTACTTGCTAACAACATTTGACCTCTCACGGAGGGACTAGATTGATCTACATGCCTTCGAACGAAGAAGATAACCCAAATGCATCCCAGCAAACTGTATCGATGCCAGAGTTGGATGTCATCTCGTATATCTACATAAGTAATCAGCATGGTCTACCAGAGTACCGGGATCAGTAATCTATTTTTAATAAAACGCGTTAGCCAAATTTGTGTCACAGATTTCTTGAGAACTACGTAACGAAAAAACATGCGGTTTTCACCTAATTTCGTAGAAATACACACGAAAAGTAACTACACACATCAGTCCTCTTTATTTTATTTACCCTTTTATTAAAAAAAGAATGTGTATAGCAACGAAATACAATCTCCGATAGATCTTTTCAATCCGACCGATTCTCCAATCGTCCAACTTTTTCACGGAGTCTAATGCATTCGTCTATGATGCCTTTCGGTGCGCTAGGTATTCTTTCGTCGCTGGTGCGTTGCATGCCTGCCCATTTGTAAAATGGGGTGTTAGTCTTGTATAATATATAATCTCACACCTCTGGACTCCCCTTGGTACGATTCGTGACACTAGAGTGAGTAAATTTTGACTCTAACTAGGCAGAGCAAAAGTCTACTGTACACCTGTGCCTGGTAAGGAAATGTAAATAGTATTATGGTTGCACCATCAAATCTCGCTACCGTAAGTAAAAGATGCCTTTACCAATATTTACACATCAGACAGTCAATTCTTCTAACAATCCAAGAGTCAGAAGCAAATGAATGTTGGAATTGTGGCTTGGAATGCCCGGATGACCGCGCTTGCATAGTCTATTATCTTGGTTATTTACGATGCCACTCTCCCGACTACCATGAGGCGGAGTGACTAAGTCAGTTAATGTAGTTCAAATAAGCTTGTTAATGACACGCGTTGATAAGAGCTACGATTTCCCCCGGACCTCGTCCAGTTGCGTGAAGGCGTTAATTACAGCATCGATACTGCTCACCCTGCCAGATGGTTGAGGTCAATACTATTGGTCGGTATGGGAAAAATAGGATGCGACAGCTGAAGGCTGTGGGAAGTGTGATGGGCGAACTGGTGTTGACATGGGCTATGGGGCTGGGGAGCGGGGAAGGGGGGAGAGGAAGGAAGGGAAGATAGGGTATACAGTTCTGGCTAAAAGGATGTTCTGGGTGGAATGAGAGAGAGTGGAAAGAAAGGGAGATAGGCGGAATAGTAAGGGAAAATGGCAATGATTTAGAATGAAAGATTTATAGAAAATGTTGTGTTAAGACGGACTGACAAATAAAAGAACAGGTAGGGAAGACAATAGAGGACACAGCAGGACACTCAAAGCGTTTAAGGGAAACGGGAGACTGGAGGGGTCAGGAAAGTGATTGAGGGGTAGGGGGTTAGAGTTCGAAAACCGACTGGTAGACGAGTTAAAAGACAAAAATGTGTAGCTGGTATACAAGAGAGAGACAAACATATAGGCAGAAATTGCTTTCCGACTCTAACGATCGGATGGCACAGCTTTAAGGAGGACGCGAGAATAATTGCTATGCCTGTCTTCAGTACCCACTCTTTGAAATCTACCATCATGGCCACAGGCATTTAACCGTCGATTTTACCTGTCATATTAAGAAACTCAGCTTCATATTTTGATTTTCTCTTCATTGTTTTAGGAATAATGAAGTTCTCGGGAGATTGTTATCCTGAATGACTTTATCGCAACTTTGTAAGCCAAAAATTATCTGACATCTCCCCGTTCGTGAACAGATAATCAAATTAGTTATAAGAAAAGAGATCATACACGGAGGCGTTCACAAAGTTCCAATTTCCTTTCGTATTTTGACTTGAACGATAACCAGTGCTGTAAGTGTATTATTTTGCACTTTGGTGTGCAATCTTTCACATTAAATGCAAAGACAGGTGCGCCAGAAATGCACACCAAAGCGTTCCAATACTTAGCAATCGAAATACGAACGAACATGGAAACCATCTAAACCACCCTTGAAGGAAGCCCTGACCAGGGTTTTTTTTTCTTACCTTGTTAGAATTTCACCGCATGCATTTCCTTTTCTATCTCATCTAGTCTACCTCTTCTTTGGCTTTAAAGTAAATTTATGGCGTGGCCGAGGGCTAGGTTCTGATCACGATCGTGACACAGGGTAGCCATCACAAATTATGAAGTGGGACACTGCACCCTAGAAATGAGCTGGTTAGGATCATTTTAGAGTCACACTATGAACGCTCCTCCTTCTGTTATTGTTGTTGTTGTTGTTGTTGTTATTGTTATTATTATTATTATTTGTTGTTGTTGTTATTGTTTTTGTTCTTGATAACCAGTTATTGTTGCTATCATATCGATGATTGCTAAGTTAATTTTGTCGTCACGGTTTACCATAGGCCTAGAAAATGCTCACTCGAACCTATTCTGTGGGTTCAGACTGAATCAGAGAGATGGCTCATTCTTAGTTGTTTTTCAGTAATACTAAATACACTGTGTCATCCACGCTGTGTGTGTATTTTCTTTCTAAGGGACACAAACGTTAAATGGTTGGTGTGAATATATTATTATTTTACTAGGTTCGGTTCAATCACTCAATTAATCAATCAATCGATCGAGCAATCAATCAATCAACCAATCAATCAATCAATCAATCAATCAGTGAATCTATCTATCTATCTATCTATCTATCTATCTATCTATCTATCTATCTATCTATCTATCTATCTGTCTGTCTGTCTGTCTGTCTGTCTGTATGTCTGTCGGCCTTGCCTGTCTGCCTGGCTGGCTGATGTTTTTTTTCATCTTATTCTTTTGTCATGCTCTCAAATATCGAAACTCGTTTGTCGTGCAAGTCTTACAAACTATGAGCTCTGACGCTGTGAAGAATAATGCCCGTAGCGATAGACTATTTGCGACGCCAAAATGAAAAATCGGTAATCCTTGACTTTTTCATACCCTGCAGCATTGCACTCGAAACCTGTTAATTGCAATTCGACCGGATCATGGAGAAAAAAAAATGCCTGTAAAAGGACCTGCGATTACCCCTTTACTTTTACAATAAAAAATTCGGAACATGCTATCATCAGATGATAGTTGGGATTAAGCGGAAATTGCGTCTAAGCGGATTCACCTATAATGAAATATTGGATGCTTTGAGGAGTTGCGCACAACACTTATTGTAATCGCGACATCCCCAGATTCCCACAGACATTAATTTTGCCCGGCCTTGACTCTATACAACCTTTTTTTTTCCCCCGGTATTCGGTGAATGAGACCCTCAAAATACCCTACTCCGGTTTCGTTAGAAGTTAAGGGCGGTATCGTTAACACCCGCTTTCCAATTTTGGTCTTTTCATAACTCATAACATGTACTGCAAGATCCGGCAGACGCCTGTGTGGGTCAAAGTAGAATGTTGCTCAGTTAAGTTATGGGCTGTAGATAATGGAGTGACTTTTCACGCTGGAAATGCACCTATAACAGAGCAGAGAAGGGTATGGGGTCAGACGTTCCTTCAGGGAAAAGAAAGATGGGGAGATTGTCGACTGCGTTAATCCCCAACAAAACTCGTGGTAGTAGATTGTGCCAAACTCGAAATATGTAGATTGAACTAAACTGAGAGTAGCGTGAAAATAGATCGGTGACGTTGTCTTACGTTTTAGAGTAAAGGAACGTTACCCCGATCCCTCCTATATGTTTTTTTTTCAATATTTATTGAAGTTTAGATCAGCCGAGTGTTTAAAACAGGCCCATGAGAAAACTTTTATAAACTTATTTACAAATAAGATATGTACATTTGTGACCAAGACCAGCGATATACCATTGTCTTGAAAACTGTAGGTTACATTATAAGGAGTCAAGTAGGATAAAGGGGAAAGTGCTCAAGAAGACAAATGCAGAGAGAAAATGAAAGAAAGAAAGAAAGTCATGTGGTGGAAATCAGTTTGGAATCAGGTAGACGTCTATACACAACGTCTATATACTTTATAAGGATTAAAATTGGCTCAATCCGTCGAAAAATTTGGCGCAATCTGTATACACATTCTGGCGCAATCTGTGGCTGTTTTTTTTTTGGCTCACAACAAGTTGTAAAGAAAACCTTTCCTCACAGGTCTTCAAATTTATGTACCTTAGGCACAAGCCAGATGTTTGGCACATTAAAAATGACAAATGCTCCGTTCAAACTAGGATGAAAATAATTTTGTGTGAAATTTTCAAGTAGCCTTTACGAGGTTTTAGATTAGCCAGATGGCAGTTGCATGATACAGTGATTTCTTTTATGTTCTATAATATTTAGGTCATGAAAATGGGCAGTTGTGATTGGCTTAGGCAAGCGGTCACTGTATGTATTTCAATATCTATGAGATATTAACCACTTGGTTGCGATGTGATCGACTTCTCTCAGTATGGAAATATATACCAAGCATATAAAGATTTAGGGCATTCTAATGAGTAGTTTCCATCATATTTCTGAAATGAGTAGGCCTACTTATATGACATAGCCGGATATAGAATTAATTTTATCCACAATTTGGAATGCCGCAAACATTGCTAAATCAGCAGTCAGATGGATAAGACATGGTTGACTCTGAATGACGGCGCGGTCGTCACTCCAGATGATCATGCTGTACAATATGTGAACGGTAAGACCAGGCTGTGAAGGTTCGACTGCACATGGTAAAGTTAACCGTCAGAGCAGCGCGTGAAAGATGGGTGTTCTAATTTTACAATTTTATCTCAGCTGAGAAGACAGAAAAGAAGGACACCAAGGAATCATCACTTAGGCACGGACAGAATTGAAGTTGATATTATGGAAGTACAAAGTCTGCTTTAATCCGGTGGTGGAACAATTTTATTTTTTTTTTACATAAAAGAGAAGGTTATTGAGGATAATGTCGCAGAATCTCGGCACACGATTTGCCATCGATCATTTCTGTTATAAATGTTGTTTTGGTCATGTACAACCTTGTGCTAACTGGGCTAGTTCAATTAAACATTGTTAAACCGTGTAAAGTCAATGGATAATCGCAACTCTGTTCAATGACAACTTGGTCCATGATAACCCAAGAGTTTCCAAAAGCACAATCAATGTGCACAGCCAAGACATAGACTATATCTACCGTTAGTTCGTCACAGATCCATCATCTGCTGAAATTCTGGCTTTCACTCTCTGCTGCAGAATAGCTACTCGTATAACAGGGAGGTTGTTGTGGTTTTTTTTGGTGTCTTATAGTTCCCCCCTCCCTTTTTTTGTTTTGGAGTAGGCCAGTATTGAGCTAAGAACAATGCTGAATGACTTTTGCACACTGTCCATGCCTAAGTGATGATTCCTTGGTGTCCTTCTTTTCTAAATGACTGACCTAGATATTTAATTGACTAACCCGACCGACCTCATAATTGGGGTCAAGAGTCAGATTATATTTTACAAAACTCCTCTCTCAAAGATAAGCTTTGTGAGAATTCGATCTCTTAACGTTCTTTGTAATTAAGACCTAGATGTGGACAAAATGTTGAGTCAGATAGTTATTGCACGAGCTCATTCAAAAGGAGAATAAAAGACTGTATTGTTTTACACAGACAAGCAGGCCATAGAGAAACAAGTGGTGACCTAGATGGACTTATTAAGCAGAATGCGAGGTACAATATAAATACTCTATTTGAATTTAGTACGGCGGAAGGGGGAGGGGGGAGGAGGGGGGATATAAAAATTTTTAAAAAAAGCATTTACAGAAATGAGAGTGGGGCTCATAATTTGATGGTCGTTCATGATAAATGAATTTCAACACAAGTGGAATATATGGAAACTCTTAGAAATAGTGGAAGACAAAATCCATTTGAGGGTAGAACATTAAAGATTCCGCGATTTCTGATTATAATTTCTTCCTCAGTAGTTTATGAGCAAAGCAAGGTTGAAAGAGTTTATGAAATTGTTGTCCACAAAAGGTGAAAAATTATTACAGAAAAAAAAGGCATCTTTGAAATTGTGGTGAGGAGAGTATGGGAGCAACAAAACTCTTAAAACAAAATTAAATAGTATTCTAGCGTTGTTTTCTTTTTTTTGTGTGTGTGTGTGTGTGTGTGTGTGTGTGTGTGTGTGTGTGTGTGTGTGTGTGTGTGTGTGTGTGTGTGTGTGTGTGTGTGTGTGTGT
>JAWQUT010000198.1:979340-996870 GCA_033807755.1 Ellobium chinense | reverse complement strand
GGGGGGGGGGGAGGGGGGAGTGAGGGGTTACTAAAGTTGTAAAACAAGCTTGTAAAACCTTAAGTGTCAAAGAAGTGATTTGGTGGGGGCGGGGGGGTGAGGGGCTACTAAAGTTGTAAACAAGGTTGTAAAGCCTTAAGTGAAAGAGAAACAAATATATCCGATAAAGACTATGCATGAAGTAGGGATAGCTTGAGAATAACGAGATCACTGAAAGTATGAAAGATTAGGAGGGAACAGTCCGTACAGACATCAGTATATGGTGCATTGTTTTACCAGGTTGTCTCTTAGTGTAACAGTATGAGTTTGATTCAAATTTGTGTCAAGGATTCCAAGGAAACAATGCAACGAAAGAAGTGTGCGGTTTTCACCTGAAGGTCTAACAAAACAAAAAAAAAATACAACACGTAGCTTGTCACTAGGACAGTCAATCTCAATTATTTTCAATGATATATTCTAAAAAAACATTTTTTCGGTGCATTTGTATACGGTCCTTTTGTTTTGCACATCACCATTTTCCTTACAGCCTTTATATTTAACGGAATAAACCACAGTGAAACCTCAGATTGCTACCTTTGAATTTTTCGGCTACTAACTAGCAATAATGAACGCTCAATCGCTAATTAGAACTACTGAACTTTATTTGACACCTTACAGCTTGTTAGTTTGTTATGGACATTACAGTGACATTATTTTGCATCGCTGTAGTAGGGCCCTTCTATTTGTACCACTATATTATGATAGAGGGTTGAGGTTATAATTTTCTTCCCTTTTCTAACAGCCACATGACATAGCCAAGCAGCTCAAATAATTGCACAATTTTGTGTGAGGGGGTGACATGTGTATTATAAGTAGACTAATTGGTAATAACATGTTACGTCTTAGATATTGATAAGAGCAGACAGCCGCAACTTTGTACAATTAATTGACTATTCACATAATGATGTACGCTTAGAATGAGATAAAATAGGAACGAAAATCGTATAATCTTCCGATTTGTGTAGATCCAACGTCCACTCAATGGCCATTTGCCAAGTTGCTTCGGCCCTTCAGTGGGAGAAGTTGGCCACACGCTGTCAGTTAAAAGTCAGAAATTTGTCCTAGTGGCTCTTGAGGAAACATTAGGATGGCGATGAGGGCTCTAACTGCCTGGAAAAACCGGGTAAACGTTGACAGAAATGAGAGGAAAAGATTGGCTTTATTGAAAGACACTGTGTCCTCTTCAGAAGCCATCTTGAGATGGAGAAGGAGAGAATGTAGTGATGTGGTGGAAAATTACATCTTTGGCATTAAGATGTTGTAAGAGGTTGAAGCCGTGAGGTAAGATGCCTGTCCCCAGTCAGTCAGTCAGTCAGTCAGTCAGTCAGTCAGTCAGTCAGTCAGTCAGTCAGTCAGTCATCACTCACTCACTCACTCACTCACTCACTCACTCACTCACTCACTCACTCACTCACTCACTCACTCACTCAATCACTCACTCACTCACTCACTCACTCATAATGCTCATATGAATTGAGTGTAATGGGCGAAGCGTCCTTCCAATTTGTACAGTGAGTACTTCTCATTTTCATCCAAACTCTGAACTCAAGAAAAGCTTGACGAAAATCTACCCCCACATCACTGAATGGCATTGTCTCAAATCGAAAAACGAGACCATTATTTGCTTACTCTAGAAGCAGTTTCTATATTCTGTGCCAGGATCCGGTTTTCACATAATGGTTTTATCATGTGTGTAGGAAGAGCACCCAAGTCTAGAGTAATATGGAATGACACCACTGGAACGTCACTCAGGCAAGCTTACCTCGGACGGATAGAAAATCAAACATCAATCAATAATGTCCAGAAATGAAGCCTAGTAATTAGAAATAACCGCATTTTGCGTTTCTTTTGTGGGTTACTCTCCCTTCGTCTGACTTTTGTACTACTAGTTTGGCGTTTGAAATTTTTTAATGGATTTTTTTTTTTTGCTCGAGAAGGAACGTTTTTGCAAGTCAAACTCTGCACGCAGATTACCCGAAAATATTAAATTATCGAGGGAAAAAATATATTTTCAGTGTACGGGCTTTCCAGATGTGATATAGTTTCATTGTGTTATGTTTTCTAGATCTGTCTGCCTCGTTTTGAGAAAGTACATGACTGAATATTCTGGAAGTTTGTTGGGTTTTTTCCTTCAATAAATAATTCACTGTCGGTACTACTGATTGGCTCTCTGCATTAAAGTAGACCCGGCTAAATGCAACATCAATTAAATCACAAGAATTCACCTGGCATCAAAAGAGAAGATTGTTTATTTTTTTTTTAATACACGTAATTTGAGAATTGCATCTCCTTTCATTCTCGACTTTTTTCACACTATCGGGAAGTTGAGATTAACCGGAGTGGACAATTTACTTATGCAAATGATTTGTCCATTTTGAACCGTAGTCTACGGTTTCCGGCAAATATTTGAAAGTGTTTGGTACCAATTATACATGACCTGTACTCTAAAGTAAACGTGCGAGAATTGGCACATTTACTAATCACGTCCTGGATTCGAGACAGGCCTCCTATTTGGTCTCATGGGTAGAGTTCTAAAACTCATGCTCAAAATATAATTATTCTGAGACAAAAATGGAACACTGTATTAAAAAGAGCAAGGGTCAACATCAAAGAATTATCATTGCATGGCCTTATCAGCTATACAGCAAATTTTCTCATGTCTTCAATCAGTTGAGAACAAAGTTATGATAGCCAATGAAAACAACTAATGTGAGTTACGTCACTGCAAAAGAGGTCTGACATTTTTTGTTATAATTGATCCATAACATTGTTACGAAATTATGATAAGAAGTTAAGTTACAGGAGATGTAATATTTTTTTTTATTTTTCGCTCTTTTCTTCCAGTTTTGTATCTTTTTTTTTTTGGTTAGTGGATAAATATTTCTTTTACCAAAAGAGTGATGCCGTTCAAAGACCGTTTACTGTGGAGACGTAGAGTTTGGCTTAGGCTGGGATTGCCTTTTCGCTTTTGCCTCATTAGCGCCCTCGTATTTTTTCTTGAGGTCACGCCTGTATACTCTCTTATACTCTCTCTATTCGTAAGGTCACGTCCTCATGGGAAGATTTCTGTATCTCCTACTTGAGCGATACTGATTCGTGGAACCGGACACTCATTAATCTCAAGCTTAGCGTCCTACCAATTAGGCCCGGCAGTTCACCGTCCATTCTTCTCTGTAGATACTGTACATAGGGCGGTGACTACAAATTAGGTCATATTATACAAGGTTTGGTGTCAGTTTGTTCAGAATTTAAGGCCAGTTTTGGTGACAGATTGGAATTCATGTATACAGGCTTCAACGATTACAACAATATTTTAGGGAACTGTAGGATCGCGTAAAATCGTTCTATATAAATATTTTTCTCCACAGACCTTCATTTATGAGGAATAAGACTTTATATGTCATTATGAACGCTATGTCTTTGATCTCAGTGTTCACCATTTTGAAATGTATTTTTGTATTTGTTTGCATTGTTCTAGTGCAGAACTCTGCAAGAGCTAATAAATAGAATTGAATTGAATTGAATTGACTCCGAAGACGTCTTTTGCTAAGTGCGGTGCCTGAAGCCTAAAATCTGCTGCTTGTGCATGAAAAAAATTCTATGATTCTCAAGCTTGTACTTCGGTTATTTGGTCGCCACTGTCTTCAAAGGGTTAAAGTTAAATGTCATAAGAGAGAAGAAACAGATTAAAAGATAACAACAGGAAGTTAAATCTGAAAGAAACGCAACAGGATCAACCAAAACGTCTAATGACAAGTGTAACATCAGAACAGATATCAGGTCACCTGGGTCTACACAGAAAGCGGACAGGGTGACCCAGAGAAGTGTCTTCATGTCTGTCCTTTTGTCAAACCCATTATCTTAAGTCGAGCTGCAGACTGTATAGACCGATTTATCTAGAGTACAAAATTTAGAATAATAATTATTGCTCCCATACAAAGACAACCGACGATAACTTTCTGAAGACGCGCTCAGCACAAACAGGCACTGCTGCCGCAGTTCTCATTTCTTTGCTGTAGCCTCCATCCTGCAGAATGTCAAACTAGATCTTCCATCGGTTTGTTGAAAAAGTGTTTACCTAGCAATGACGAACTCTATTCCACTCAGACTAGCTGAGTATTCGGGTTATCATTTTGGGTCCGTCTTGAGTAGATCACTGACCAGTCATATCCGGACTCATGGCAGCCAAAGCTGAGGTCAAGGTCATCGTCGGCGAAGACAAATAAACATCATCAGCATCATGAATCTATTAGATAATTGGCTCCAAAGTGCTCTTCTGATTATCTTATATCACTCCTATACATCCCATTTATCAGTCTGGACATGGAATGGCATAATGGTCCACGTATTACTTACCCTACCGCTATTATAATGGACAGGCAGACTAAAATTCAGCACCAATGGAAATCATGCTTGAAATAGATTCCATTCATTAAGGCAGACTACGTGACCTGATCCTGAAATGAGGTCATGGTACATATTTTCGTTCAATCACAGATCACTGGCAGGTCATCGTATTGTTTTTCTGAATGTCATTTTCATAGCAGAGCGTGGATGAGCGAGGGGCTTTTAGGCACCCCGTCTACCTAAGAGAAGAAAAATGTCAGGGCCCCTCTTCTTCAAATGCCACCTAGATGAGCCTTCATAACTGCCATTTATCCAACTTCTCAGCCTCAAGGCAAATTGGATAAGGATCGATGTGAAGAACAGATTACTTGTTTCTCTTTGCGAAAGTTCGGTCATTGTTGTAAAGAGGCCCGTCAGTCTTACGTAAGTTGATCCCCATTTAGACTTAAGTAAGCTGACAACTTTCCTTGAAAGTAAACCCGAAATGCGTATTCAGATACTATCTTCAGGAATGAATAGGATAAGTAAGATTTAGTCACGTTGATCAAGAGTGTCTGGAACTGACCAGCGAAAATCGCAAAGCTCGGCAGAGCTGCAACGGCTTTAAGTTGACGTCCAGGAAAACTTGCCACGTTTCAGAGGATCACACTCCTGCCCCTAAGAAGCTGGCATTTATTGTCAAAACGTTTTGTCATCTCTATTTCCAAGCCAGCTTTGAGCCTTGTGATGTCACTGTGACCATTTAATAATACAGGAAGTTCCCCAGATTTTGCCTTTTAATAATTACATCTTGTAGTCTAAGATATCCATTTTCATTTTCACATCACAACGAAATGAGATCAAGATTATTACATTAACACTGACGATGTCACTCAGGACTATGACATTATCCTCAAAATGTATGTTTTAACAAATGAAGTCACGACCTTGCTAAGCAATACGTAGGCTACCTGGACAGGTTTTCCCAGACCTCCAATTATAGTAGCCTATATAAAGTGCAATATGATTGTCAATACAGTCGGTATTATTTGTCTTCCAGTTGTATATAGTTTTTTAAAATGTCAGGAAATCAAAAACTTCAAAATATGCCAATCTCTTCCAGAGCGGTCTGTAAGGAATCTAGACTTGAAAATAAAGCTCTCTATTAACCCTCCCCTGTCGGCGATGATACAAACTTTTCATATCAAAACACAAAAATCAGGATACTATATTATACAAACAACTCTTTCTCTATCTAAGCAAGGCACAATACTTATTCAATAAACAAGTAAAGTGTAGTAATAACGCCGTTTTTTCCTGTCTTTCTTTTTAAAAACATTGATACCATAAGTTCAAGAATTCTCAGGCATATGGCAGTCAACGGGTTAATGGCGGTCAGACACGGGTGTCTNTTTGTTTGTTTGTTTACTTATTTGTATCTATCTATTCATTTTATTTCCAGATTATACTCTGTTTATGGGATTTCTGATTCTTATTCACATATATAGATACTTCATATATAATGATTTGAATCATCTTTTTTTATTTACTCCATCAAATACCCAGATTATTATTTCATCTGCATAATTTATATTTTATTAACTGGGTATGTATTAAAATTGAGATGGATTCTTCATCTTATTCAGTATCATACTCTTGAATCAGTACAGCAAGATGCAACTTTCATGAAACACATTTGCTTTCAACCTGAGCAACAAAAAAAATGATATAGCCCGCGGGTTGTTACTGAAATCTGAGGACAGTACCAAGTTTGTTAGTGTGGACAAAAAAGTTCAGGTTTCTTGGACAGGAAGTTGTAATGCCGATAGGCGGACAAAAGATGATGGTAAGAGGAAAATACCACCGCCAGCCATTGAGTTCCTATTTTATAAAGAAAATAAGAAGTTGTGTTTAAGCCAAGTTGCAATTACGTGATTTGCAATTTAACAAGGTCGAGTGTATCTATAAAAAAAAAAAAAAAAGAAGAAAAATCATACGGGAAATATTCCTTACATTGTAATCAAAGTGTTGTTAGTTGAAATGTTGCATATCTGCCTTTTAATTTCAGGTTTAAAAGAATAGGAAGTAAGAATATCTAGCAAACTATCTATGCGGTAGACTCCGCTTAAATGCAACTTTACGGGAGCCCGAAAAATAAACAGACATTTTATCATTAGACGATTGTTGCGATTAGTCGTCATTATTTCTGTTCCTATTACTAAGAATGTATCTATTTAGGAAATATCCAGGCATTCTACTACCTAGTCAGTGCTGTAGATTTAGGGGTAAGATTAGGAATGAAAAATTACACATGAGAGAGTTCTTAAATTATCAAGAACTTGCCTAATAACGATTGGGATTCATACCATCGTAAGAATTACATTAATTCTGCATGTTGAAAGCTACAAAAGACACATTCTTTACCAATGCACTAATGTAACTCTTACGATGGTAAAAGATACCGACGTGAATGCACAAGCCCTAAATGAGTAATATCCTGGGACTATCGCTGGAGTGCTTTTTCTTCCGAAGCCCTACCCCTAAACTCAAAAGAAAGCACTAGATGACTGCCTTTTTTTTTAATGTCACGATTAGGCGAAAGGTGATAATAAGCGGACTGGAACTAAGCGAAGTCAATGGCACAAAGACATGCTAGTCTGCTTAACTTAATGACATGTCCCAGTGGGCCTTTGAGTTGTCAACCTTGGCCATGGCTCTGGGCTATTCCGGTCCCCCGCACGCATGTGTTTGCTCATTTCTGTCAGCCGGCCGGTGCCTCGATAGCTTTAACCCGCTTACTTCCGGTGATCAAAATCAGATTAGCTAATCCATGCTCATGAACCTCCCAGGAGAAGTGTCCAGATTTTTGTTTACAACTTTTATGGGTACCTGCAGCCATTGGTCAAGATTTGGGAGATGACTGTTTGATTTGATGTTTCTGGTGAAAAGTACCATCGGTTCACATAAGCATAATCCGCATAAAAGCAACCACTCAGGTGGAGATGAATACATGACTTGAAAGAAAGGAGACCGCGTTTGATTTGTAATAGTGTATATTTATATGTGTGATAGACAGTGTTTTATATAATTATGTGTTTAATATATGAGATGCACAACTGTTTATGGCATTGAAAAACTTTGTGTGGCGTTCTAAAACTATTTCCCAACATAATATAAAGAATTCCATTTTCAAATATTTCATTTTCATATCATGATAAAGCCTTGGGAAGTATGTTAGGTTTTAAAGGATGTTTCATTGACAAAATAAAAACGTCTTCTTTAGCGCTAAATAAAAGACCAGTGTTTTAGATATTGGAATCTTCGGGACATAATTTAATGGAAAAATGAAGCATAGAACCAGAGCTTTGGAACGAGTAGACAAGGAGATCGACTATGTGAGGCACGAGGTGATGAGATTCTTCTCCTATCAGCTATTTCTCTTTTTATTCTCCTTATCTCTTTGTCTCATGGTATCGTGAAAAGTCTCTTCAGGGCAGAGAATGAAATTTTATCTTTGTTTATCTTTATCATTGTGAGATCTATCTTGTAACAAGGTCGGTCGTTTTTATCGACTGTGACTGAAAGTACTCCTAAGCTGGATAACCAGTAGAAAAATAATACTCTTTGGCAAAGTGAGCAAAGTGTCTTAAGACGACACCCCACCACTTTGATGTTGCATTTAAATGGATCTCTAATCTCATGGAAAGCTTTTTACGATATTAGCAAGAGCAGCATTAGCGTGTGCGGTCACATGACATATCCCAGCTAATCAGCTTAAAAAAACATCAAGATCTATAGATGGGCCAGACTAATCACCCACACACACAGTCAGTTGTCTGAATATTAGTGTCAATCAAAGATCTACCAACGTACATCGACACGTTAATGTGAGGAGCTATGAAGACGAGAGAAGCGAGGCAGTTGGTGTGCTACGACTTCTCCATGACCTTCTTACCGAAATTGCCTCTTCATCAGTTGAAGATTTTCTGCCATGCACGACAATCATTAGTTGGTTATATGATTATACGACATATTTTGTTTTTGCACGACAATTCTATCCTCATCTTCTCCTCGCGTTTCTTCTCTCCTGTCGAGGTTCAGTATCGATCAGGTTCTTTTGCACCCCTTCCCCCATCCCTTTTTCCACCCACCTTTTCACTGCCATCGACCTCTAACACCCACCGCCATCCTTGGAGTCATGTCAATATCCATAATACGACTAATGTCATTAAGTGTGTTTTACTTTGATTAGCTACAGAAGATGTCACGTGTCTCTACAGGAGCGTTCGAACCGGTACAGGGCCGGAGAAGTGGGCGGGCTAGGGGTTGAGGGTGGAATAGGTTGAGAGGATCAAGACCCCTTAATCCACTACTGATTTCTCAAGTGAATTTTATAACAACATCTCAAGGTTTGAACAAAGTTTTATTGGGGGAAAGCCCCAACCACACAGTGGTATGTGGGCATACAAAATAACAAATGACCATACAGATTAAACATTAAGCAAAAATTCATTAGTGACAATTTTAAGAAATCGGTGTCGCAGTCAGTACATCCTAATCCATTTTATCCAGCACCTAAATCCAATATCTAAGGGCACACACATGAACAAACGAATGACAAAGTATACTTATTTCGTATTTATAGCATTCTACTAGGTTTTCACAGCCTCGGTTATTTTCTTAACTAGTCTTGACAGGCCTCTCACCAAATCTGCATCTGCGGTTCGAAATAGTTCTAGATACTTTACCATGCTGAGGTGGTTACGATAAAAATAATAAGGGCAAAAGTCGTTTATGCTGTTCAGTAAACTGGGACAAAAGAGTAAGTGTAAGTAATTATGTAAGAGAGAGCAACGTAAGTAATTATGTCTCATCAAGTTTATGACACCATTGCAATTATTTCTGCTCTTAACACTGCTATGGCAACTTCTGCTCAAACACCAAAGAGATAAGCACCACTCGTAATACATAAATAAACCAGGACATGAGAGCGAACTATTAACGAGAAATATTATTGGCTGGTTTATCTGAAACATTAATTTTTAATGGCCATTACGCTTCTTACTTCCTGGTTTATCAGGAAAAACAACTTCCTTGATGGAATCACAATGAGGAATTCCGAGGAATCTGATGGGTTGGTACTAACTGAAACGTTAACTATCACTGGCTGAAACAGATCTTACTTCCGCGTTTATCAGTTTATTATACCGCTGGCACCACTACAGAGTAAGCAGGGTTTTTTTTTTGTTCTTTTTTACTTCTACCAAGACTACAACCACCGGGACTACCTCTGCTATCTCAGGCTTCCCCTCTCTCTCTCTCCTGGCCCTGTGACTATTTATGTCTTAACAGAGAGCGGCCATCTGTCACGAGGCCAAATTAGGTTAATAAAATAATAGTAAAGATGATTCCATTTTCTTGTGATTGACTCCCTCTTCTTCTGATCTTCGCACTCATACCGAGATCTCTCTGTTCCGTTAACGAATTAGATTCAGATCGATACGTTTGACGTTAATGAACGAGAAAATTACACGTACGCCTTTGTAACAGTTCTTTCTTTACGAACGTAACGAGGTGTTGTTACGTATCGTATTATAACGGAAATCGACTCTCTGTAACTAGAGCATGATCTAATTGTCCTGTTGATATATAATGTCGTATATCGCAATGTAGGTCAAATACATATTATGTTGGATTCATTTAGTTAAGAGGTTTGGGCCGGGTTTGAATTAATGATTTACACAATCGTGGGCAAACTCAAACATTTAAAGGAAGATACGACCCTTTTCTAAATATTGTAATGCGCAGAAGGAACTTGAAAGATACAAAGTTACTACATTTTACATTTAATTAAAGAGTGTTGCTAGTTCCTTGTACTTCTGTGTCAAGACACACAAACCGGAGAAAGCCTTCATAGAATCATACTTACAAGTGTCTATGTGACATGAGTGAATTATGCTGTCAAACGGCTGGTGCTATTTGCCAATGATAGTTGTCCTAAGATCACCTATTTTGATGCCGACAAATGCACCATTCAGCATTCTAGTGTGCAGTTTTGCGTAGAAATCTAATGCAACCATGGTGATAAATTGCGCACCATGTTATGTGCATTGCAACCTCTGGAATAAAAAAAGATAGTGCCTCATCTCAAGCATGAAACATCTTTGTGAGAATATTTAGTTCTCTCCAAACCAATAAAGAAAGTGCATAAGATCCCGTTGCTTTTTTTTTCCTCTAAACTTCGTTTATGTGGGATATGCCTTTATACGGCAATATGAACGAGTTTGCGTAGGCTTTAATAACTTTAATGCGCATTTACATGTGGAAGTGAGCAAATGAGTGCTTGTTGCACGATGCGTATCGGTCTAACGTTTTTGAGGTATGAAGATGCTAATGATTTTCCACTACTGGCTAAATCGACTTTACACCTCTCATTAACTTAGCAAGAAGTTCAGTGCCAAAATAGTTTTCATATGTGTTGTTCAACTCTTCCTCCAAATTTTGACACATACAAAAATCTCCCAACACCAATTAGATTTTGAGAGCTTTGGTTGCAAATCAGGCTACCTACTATTTTAGGCCATCGTACGCAGACAATAGGAATATCTTATCCACCTACCCCAAACTACACAGTATAATCTGAGTAGCAAAGCCCCATCTATTCCGAGTATCCAATGGTAATTAAAATTTAGTTCCTTTACCCCCTTTCCCATGACCAATTCTCTGCTATTTCGGGACTACTTAAAATTATATACCCTTCTAATAACTCTATATCTCCAGTCTGGACAAGACTTCCTTTCCTAGCCCTGATCCTAATTATAATTCTGCTCTTAGTCCTCATTACTTGTTACCTGTTGCTGCAAACATCACAGGGTTCCGGACATGTCCATAGGTGCTCTGATCGATCCCTACGCCAAAAGCCTCCTCAAAGAAAACAAGCCAAGTATGCCGCGCCGGGTGACATCTGGTTGAGGATAGAGGTTAGTTCTGTTTGCTCCAGCCCTAACCCAAGCAAACCTTCGACATGAGAGTCTCAGGATTTTGCCAACAACAATGCAATTTGCGATAATAATCTTCATTCTCATGATAATGCACGCCAGTGAATCTCATTTTCTTTCTTCTGTCAACGCCTGTACGACAAGGTAGCCTGAGGCAGATAGAGCATTTTTCGTTCACGATTTTTTTTTGGTTGCAGCTGCACATTGATGGTTCCTATTTTTATGCAGTTTGAGAAGGCACAGACTGACAGCTGCTGTCAAGTTATTCATTAGAATGTGCAGTGAAGACTGTGATTGCTGCATTGTGATTGTTGAGATAATATTTGTACACCTTTACAGAGAAAACATTCTATCAGTGGCAATCACTGGAGTTTGCATGTCCCAAGATAGGGGCTGTAATCGTATTGATTTGGTCCCCTCCCCGCCATTACCCCCCAAAACCTTCATTTGCAATGGCGTGCACAGAGTTGTCAATTTAAGATTTGGAAAGTCCAGTTTGATTCGGCTCATTTATAGTTTATTTTTACGATCACTTGCATAAAACTTGTATAATCATTAAAACTTCAGGAATACTTTATCAGCATTTAATGGGCTCATAGAAAATCATCTTTGAAATACAGTCTTACATGTCGTTTCTTAGCTAGGAATCGATGCTTCATAGGGGCCAGATGACAGATTGGCCACTCTGCTACTATTAACTCTGATAATTATTTTTTTTTAACCAATTACAGTCCTTCAATCCATAGGTTGCAGGAGACAAATTATAAAAGCCTCTTTGAGCCATTTAAAAATGTTTTTCTCCTCAAACAATAGAAATGTTCTGAGATGACCATGGCTGGTTCGCAGACCTGGTGCCATCACTGTGCTCAGATTATATACTTTTTACAACAGACATCCTTCTTTCAGATTTTTCACAATTTCAAGTTAGATAAAAACGGGTTTAAAAAATTTGGCTTTCTATAGCAGATCACAGGCCTGCACAAATAAAATCCGCCGAAGTCTTTGGGAAACACTACCGCAACAATTATCCTTTCATAAATTCAGGACCAAATTTCACCACTTTTGCGTTTTTTGCGGTGTTATACGATTATTTCTACACAATCTATACTCTGCTTTTATGTACTCTGATAGTCCTATTTTTTTTTCTTCAACCAATTACATTCCTACAGGTTAAAGAAATACAACGTTTATATGGGTTGTTCGTCCGAATACATAAGATTCCAAACTATGATATATTTCCTGGTTTTCTAGTCATAATTGTATCCCATAATGCCCTTCCCCGCCCTTCTCCACAGTTCTCCCCATTATCTGGTGGCTACGGTCCTGCGTGGTATGTCACTGGTGAAACCGAGTTAACAAGCATAATAATTATTATTTCGAAAATGCCAAGTGCTAAGTTGGAGCTGACCGCCGAGCAGTCCTGATTGATTTGTGATAGACTAACAACCCAATCAATCTCGCAATTTGCCGGCAGTGTTGTTGTTGTTATTATTATTATTGTTATTGCTGCTGGTGTTGTTGGTGTTGTTGTTGTTGTTGTTGTGTTGGGTGGAAATTCCTATTTTGCTGCTCTTGTCCTGTGACTGACATGTAACGCAGTACTAAGAGTGTGAATGAAGAGAGGGTGTGGTAGCGAGTAAGATTGAGTGAACATGGGAGAGATATAAACAAAAAAACTCAGGAGTTCGCATCTTTCATAAGACTAGACCGTATCATTTAGCACGTAGTGATTGGGCTTATATACGAGGGGTTACCCAAATCTCTTTTACCTGACTATAATGGAAGCTTTCTGCTGTCATGAAAGTTCCTTGCGGGCTGCTATATTCTCTCTGTGTACCCTAAATACGTCTCTAGCTATCTCAGTGGTGAATGGTCTTGAAAATTTTGCAAAAATAGAGTGGCTTATTTTAGCTGTAAAACACGTTCTTAATCACAATATCGAACACGTTAATAAATTTGACTTGAGAGTTTTGTTTTTTATTTATAAGATTTGAAAAAAAAACCACAAAGAAATACAGAAAAGGCCCAAAACATAGTAAGATTTCTTTGATGATATTATACAGCCATATTCTTTCGTCTTAGAAAAGCACTGAATGTAATGTTTTCATTCATCCATTTTAGATTGATATTACCTGCTAGAGATAGATTTCGAACTCCTTGTTTGGGAATCCTCAAAAACTGGTGAGAAATTGAGAATCTCCAGAAACTGAAGTGCAATAGTTCAATATGTAAACTCTTCAGAGAAATGAGTTGAATGTTGCAATAATTAAGTTTCCACTGTAATTAGGTAAAAAAAAAGTATATGGATGACTCCTCATGTCAAAAACCTCGCAATCCATTATCTCTGAAGCCATTTCGTTCTATTTCTTCCTTTTGACGTAAAACATCGACTTTCACTAAAATGAAGTTTGACGAGAAACGATACGTTTAAAACGTTGTTGCAAGAAGAAGCTTAATTCATCACAAAAGTCATCTTTTTTGTTATGAACTGTTAGAAGAATTCCTAAATTATCTTCAGAATACGGCATAGATCTCTGAACAAAATGATAACATATTACTTTCTTTCTTTCTTTCTTTCTTTCTTTCTTTCTTTCTTTCTTTCTTTCTTTCTTTCTTTCTTTCTTTCTTTTTACTTCCGCTTTTCTAATTTAACCATATTTGTGAAATACGACCAAGTAGGTCAAGGTCAACTATTTCTGTGTGTCTTCTGTTTCATCTGACTACTAATGTGTGAGTGTGTGTGTAATGCGCTCGGGGGAGGGGGCAAAAGAGGGGAGGGTGGCAGGAAGGGAGAGGAAGCCATCTCGCATTCCAGACGTCTGCATAGGGTGAGAAAGAAAGCAAGATAGGAGTAAGGATGTTATCTTGGAAAATTTGAGACTAGGGGTCAGACTAGAAATCTCTTGCACCGCTCAACTGAAAACTCAGTGGAATCGCTTGAAATTAAAAGTAGAGCCTTTGTAATTTCAAGAGGGACGGATCGTTCTCAGTTGGCTTTTTACACCAGACAGGACTTGAAATGAAACTTCTACTGTTTACTGGCACATCTGGGTTGGTTTTTTTTCTGTTTGTTTTGTTTTATTTTTGTCGTTGTTGCTGCATGTATAGGTCATTTCGTACATGGGAATATCATATTTTTTTCTGATTCTTATACAGGCTGTTGTTTATAATCGGAACGAGCAAAAGGAGTTATGTATTTCAAAGTCTGATTTAGAGATGGAAGCAAACTTCAGAGTAAAGAAAAAAACAACAGAACTTTTGCAACTTCTGTCGTCGAAATTTTACAGGAGCTCCAAATGTCTGGTCGTTCCATTCTTTCTCCCAATCACCACCCTTCTCTGTCTCTTCTGTCTATTTTCTCTCTCTCTCTCTCTCTCTCTCTCTCTCTCTCTCTCTCTTTCTCTCTCTCTCTCTCTTTCTCTCTCGCTCTCTCTTTTTCTCCTCTCTCTTTCTCCTCTCTCTTTGTGTGTACATGTGTATGCTTGCGTGTGTCTGTTTGTTTGTCTATCTGTCCTGCCCTCTCTCTATCTATCTCTCTTTCTCACTATCTGTCTCTCTCACTCTCTCTCACTCTCTCTCTCTCTCTCTCTTTCTCTCTCTCTCTCTCTATCTATCTATCTTACTCTGTCTGCTTGTGTCGTTCTCTCTTATTCTCTCTTTGTTCACACCCACCTACCATCTCCAAAAATTAGTCCCTAATATTTATTACTGAGTCACCACGATTCACTTCGGTATATGAAATCAATAACATTGGATACGTTTCCTTTTACATTATAGAGCTTTCATTTTTAAGGTCAGTAGCCGTAATAAGTATGCATAATTCATACGTTAGTTAACACTGCGGTAACCACGGGAAACTCCCAAAACATTAATAGTGTTCACTGTAATTAACGCAATACGTTTTAACGCATGGATTTTGCATACGGCCACTGATCTTGTGTATACTGTCATGGCAAAGGTAGACATGTGCAGATGGCATTTCCTGGTATTATGATCATACTTCAAGCTATAAACTAATCATAACATTCACATCCACACGATAACTTCCTGTATAGCTGATAAGGTGTTTTCAAGATCTGCGCACCATGTGATGACCGAAATCTGAACTTTTCGTCAAATAATTAGTTCGAAATAAAATAAGGGTAACTGTCAGTGAATAACTAGATTTATCAAAATCGTGAAGGTTAAAAAAGGGTAACAAAGGCGAATATAAAAAAACGGAAGTCAATTGACTTTGGGGGGAAAAAAGCGAAGTTTTCATGACACCATGGTTGGACGGGAACAAACCTCGTTCCTGTGCCAGTCTCATTTTGACACTCTTGACGACTCATATTTGCTCAATAATTATCGAACCGAGATCTCTCGAGAAAGATGTGATAAGTAGCAATTATATCAAGTACAAGATGAACGAACTTTAGTTATAATCGCTACTTGTAACCTGACACAATGTGTTCTGGTGAGGAATTTATTGAATAAGCAGAAAGCGTTGAGGCTGTGGCAGGAAGTTAATGGGAGACAATAGCTATGACGATAACAACATTATAACAACAATATTTTTGCTTATTATCTGTGTTGGCGTATAAAGTTGTATGAACGAGATTCGAGGAAAAGTGGGTTCTCATGTGCAGCATTTTTTTTTAAATTCACATGAAGATATCGAATTCTTATAGGTAATATTACAGCGTAAGCATATTTTGCATACTCCAGAGTGCTGCTTTTGGGGCGCACTATGTATAGATGTTTGTATCTGTATGTAGGCCTACGCTCTTTCGAGTGCTTATATATACAGGTTGCGTGTGTACGTATGAGTGAGTATGTATTTGTGTTTGTGTGTGTGTAAGCTTGTGTGTTTGTGGAGGTGTGCATGTGGCTGAGTGCTATATACAAATACAATTTATTACTTTCATTATTATTACTGTATTATTGTTACTGCTACAGTATTATTTTTTTCTTAAGTTCGTACACAATCTAGATGCTGTCATCAGAACGGGCTTAAAATGCTAAACAAAATTATACCAAAATTTGTGTTTAAAATAATTTGTGGAATACAATTCTATATATGCTAATACGAATAACAATATTGTAATGAATCGACAGTTTGTGAAAAAAAAAAACTAGCTCGTGAAATGTAAAGAAAAGTTCAAAAAGGAAAAAGGGACGGCTACTGTGTTATAGAAGCATACACTGACCTGGGTTCAAAAGATTGTAAGTATATTCGTATGATGACTGCTATAAACCAGACACAGGTGAAGGTAAAGATGTGATATAGATGTGAAATACATCTGTTGATGGATGGATAAATGGATGGATGGATGGATGGCAGGATGGATGGATTGGTGGATGGATGGATGGATGGATGGATGAATGGATGAATGCATGGATGGATGGATGGATGGATGGATGGAAGAAAAGACTGATAGATATGATATTTACATAATGAAGAGAACGTTCTTTCCTTCTTTTGTATTAATAAGAATTTTTAAATGTAGGGCGCACTGGTCTGTGAAAATATCCGGAAATGTTTGGGATTAAAGATCTGCTGGAGTCTTGTATAGAATCTTTGGGACAATAATAAAATGTTGTAAGGAGCTGACCCGGCCATTGTGAATGGAGAGTTACCAACACCTCTAGAAAAGAACAGCTCACTACGTTTAACTGCAATCCGACATGGTCTAGCACGGTCCAACTTTTTTTTTTTTTTCTTAATCGCAACATTTTTCATGCAACTTAACACTGAATTATATATTCAGAAAAACATGGATAAAAGCAAATTCTTTTAATCACAGTGGTTTTTTTTTCAGACTGCGGAGTAGTTGATATTAAGCAGACTCAACAGTACATTAGATATTCACTAAGGAGGCTGACGAGTTTGGTTAATGACCGTACCAGCCTTGATTATAAACCATTATTACATTTAGAATGAACGTACAACAAGTTCAAAGCAAAAGATGACAAAGAAAGGAAATTAACTTAATCATGTATAATTACTAGTCGGCACATTAATCATAAGGTTCAATGGAGGGCAGGGCTAAACGACATCTTGGTCATATACTTGTTATTACGAGGGCAAGTCTCCTAAGGTTGCAAGGGGCAGATCGTAAAAGCCTCTTTGAACTATTTAATTTTTTTTTCCTCGAACTAAGGGAACGTTCCCAGAAGGTCATGGC
>JAWQUT010000198.1:970122-978304 GCA_033807755.1 Ellobium chinense | reverse complement strand
TCTCTTTGATCCATCATATCTATTCTTCTCCAGAGACAAATCTCTTTGAACTCTTCCCCTTTCCCATAACCCATCGCCCCCGTGACTATTCTCCATGTCGCAAAGCCAAATATGTCCCATATCCATGCTATTCGCGTGTCCATGCACCAGATGTTTGACGCAAATCCAAACACAATCGATACAATCAAATCGATACCGAAGAGAAAGAACTGAGGAAGTCGAGAGAAATCGACAGCATTCTTTATGCATGTTCGATCCTTGGTTTCTCTCGACTTCTCTCGACTTCCGGCGAAATCTTTGGGATAAATTTCACGAGAGATCGAAATCGAAACAAAATCAGATAACTCAGGGCGAACTTCAGCCAATTTAATGACAATTTTTTTTGGGGGTCCACTTCTGGATAACATTCCCTTAGATGCCAAGTAAAAATAGCCACACAAGAATTGTTTCGGCTTTTCAAACAATGGGCATACCTCTGTATTTTTTTTTCTTTTCTCACTTTCAAAAGTTTTTAGGGCAGTTCAGTTCCACAAAGAATTCGAATTCTACGGGTTATATTTCAGGAGGTTGAAAGCCGAGATATGAAAAAGAACGAAGGAATCAGCCCGCTTGGAGAGATTCTGTAAAGAGGCATATAAGAGTCTCTTAAATTTCTATCTTTTGCGTCCTTTGGGTCGTTCACACTGCACCACCGAATTAAAAGAAAAAAAAAATCAACAGAAGGGACAAATGCGGGGTCTGACGTCAGAAAAAATTGTCATCGCATGCAACCATGCCAGCCACGTTGATTAGCTTCAGGTAATGGCAACCGCATTGGTTGATTAGCCAATCTGATCACAATCTAATTCAGACGTCTGCATAAAATGGAAGATTCATTATTCAGAATTAATTAGACTTACAACAGAAGAATTTCTTCAGGACTTGAAACAATCACGTCGGCAGGAAACAGTAAACGTTACTCCAAACCTCATTGCTGTTCCTGAAAAAGGCTGGGATTGCCAAAACTGTAATAAATCAGCCAACCTTTTTCTTTGCTCCTGCGTTCATCGATCATACATGTTCGTGCACCTCATAAGTGAATCGGGTAATCCCGCGGGGAGCGTTGTTTTATAATATTTACGTGTGCGCGTTTACAGAATAGATTTGTTCAAATCTACACCACGTAACAATTTTTCTGACCGCAACCGATCTTCAAGCCTCGGGAAATGGCCACTGGAAACATCCGGAAATAACTTTTGTTCCTTCTGCAGATTTTTTACATCTGTGGCTGGCACTCCAAGCTATGGCCGCCAATTTTTTTATGGCCTTTTCAGCATTTGCGGGCATTTCTTTTCAACATCAATGGAATGCATTAGTTTCAGGTGGATGGGCGCACCGAGAAGGGTAGAAAAATGAATCCGGCGAATAAGAGTCGACCCTTATGATTTCCTCCGTTTATAGAAGTTTGAGATGTTTCCAAACATGATAAGCAAGGGCGGCGAAACGAAGAAATAGGAAGAGGGAACGTGCTCTCTTATTTCGCCTTGCATTATCTGCCCAATCTTCACCGTTTCTTCTTGCAAAGAAATATTATTGCGCATGACTACTTTGCATTTCCGGTCTTGTTTCTTCAGAACTTAGAAAAATAGAATACTTTTGTAAGTACATGCATAAATGTGTCTAAACTTCATGTATGAAATCTGGTGATAAGGTAGCCACTGTATTTTGAGGTAAAGTTGTCCAAAAAAAAAATGACGATAAAAATACGATTTTTATTCATCCCATAAGGAAATTGATTTACATTTTATACAAAGGTAGTCATCTCTTCATAATACAACCATATAGAACAATACACATCATACGTGTCAATACATGATATTACAAATGAAATACATAACAGAGTCATTGCCGGTCGCCAGCGGTGCAGCGCCCTGATTTCCCCAGTTCTAAGGCCACGTACTTATTTACACCTCATTCGAGTTAGGAAATGGAAGTGAAGTGTCTTTCCCAAGGAGACTACAGCGTAAACCGCCCGATCTGCGAATCAAACACACATACCTTAGACTTGAAAGTCTTCAGTTTCTGAGGACGACTGACACGGCCACGTTGCCACCCTAAGATCACTACTGGGAGAAGGAAGGAAAAAAACGCACCATATATCACTTTAGTATACAGTGCAAAATGTACTGAATCAAGAGAGGGCCGTAATCTACATTGGAAGTGTAGATAGTCCATCCTATTAAGAAGTAAATCAGGTGAACCACGAAATGTTAAACGATGAACAGACATGTCAGTGCATAAATAAGGTATCTTTATTGAGAAACTACAGATGAACCTATCATGTTCTGAGTTTGGATGGGCAAGGCTGTGTGCTGAGAGACGAAGAAATAAAATCGATAATTTTTATTTTAAATAAAATAAACGGCACAGCAGTGGCCCAGTTCTAAAGAATTCAAAACAAATATTTATCAGCACAATCTAAGACAAATTCAACCAAACATCAAAAGACATTCAAACGAATCTAGAAGAGCCTGGGCGGCAGAATTTTCCTGCAGCCCATTGATCCTTGCGAAAGACGTGCCGTGGAGAATTCATTCATTTAATTGGTCCTATAAACAACACCTTGTTCATTGAGTAATATCTAATCAGTGAGGGTAATTAAGATTGTTATCTGGTTAGGTTTGTCGTCCGGTTAACGAGGGAACTGATAGCCGCAATGCCAAAACCAGACCAGATTTGGCATACTTTCCAGAACCGTCTGTGCTAGAGATGGCCAGAGAAAAAAGAAAAAGAAACTATGGCCAGTGACGATAAAGGGCAACCAAAGATCTAGACGAGATTATGCTTTCAAGATATTGGCATCAACGACTGGAAGATTGAGGAATATAATAGAGATCATGACAATAAAAACGCTACGTACGCCTAGGTGCTGGGTTTAATTCGACCATTTAAAAATGCCAACGAGAAAAACATATTTTTTTTTGCACCATTGTGAATGCACGCAATAGAAATGGATAAAAACATATCATGACAAGAATCTTAAAGTAATTTATAAAATTATAGAACTAATAGCATAAAATGGAAATATATGATGCTACATACAAAAAAGTTCGTATGTTTTCGCCAGTAAGACATCACGACTTTAAATCGCATGCGTTCAGACAGAATTGTCAGCGAGGTGAATGAATCTTGGAGCCCATATTGTCTGTATCAACGTTTACTCAAGAACCTTTATGCTTTACTCAAGAATTCGAACTCCTCATACTCTGTGAGTAAAGAATTGGTCCTTGGAGACTGGAATTTATGACGTCCGAATGTAACAGTATTTCTATCTCGCAGTCATAGTAAACTCATAGGACACATGTAGACCAAAGAAAATATGTAGATGTTACGCTGAAAAGGAGAGAAATAAAGAGAAAGAACATGCGAGAGATAGGGAGACATAGAGAGAGAGAGAGAAAAGAGGAGGAGGACTGAAGTGAGAAAAAACAAAGATGGACAGCAGAGAGAGCTAAAGAGAGAGATAGAACCAAAGACGGGAAAGGAAATGCAAAAGTGAGCGATAAACAAAACAAAAAATACTGTTAAAATTCTGGACGCATGCCTCCTACTCAATGTGTTTTATGCCAAATCCATCAGTATGTATTGCTTGCTGCCAATATGATTGGAACAGACGTCATAAAGAAAACGAGCAAAAACGACGCCAATTACTAAAAATGGTGGGCGTGATTATCATGTTAACAAAAACGACGACGCTTTTGCTCATTCGAGTAGGATGAGATAAATTTAAGGTTGCGAGCCAGTATGGCAGGGGCGTAGCCTAGCATGGGCAAAAGAAAGCTTTTATTTGATGTAACCGTGGGTTGGGTGACGATTCCTAGTTCCTGATACGAACATCTACGAAGCTGATATTACGAACTGTCTCCCTCCGCGAAACTCGAGTTTTTCAGACATAAGTACGCCTCTGTCCGCGGCTTGAGCTGGGGCTCTCGCTAAAATACATTGACATTGCTCTACAAAAATTTCATTAGAGAGAAAAAATAATGAGCGAAAAAACAGCTGTTAGAAATTAATGGTGACTTGTGTAAGTGAGTCTTCTGTATAAAATGGTAAATCTGAACTGTACTGTATGAAATGTAAAATACAAACTGTAAAACTCTTAGATATGAAGTAGCCATAATAATATATATCTGTTCATGTACCTTCCCGTCGAATAATGTAATGTTCGCCTAAATGCAACTATTGTGGTGTGGGTATATACCTAATAAACTTACTGACCTTGTCATTGGTAATGCAGGACAATCAGACCGGAATCAGAGCTGAGATCCAGCGAGTTGTCTGCCCTTGTGAATCGTGTCTGCTTCCGTTGAGACTCAGACCCTTCCCTCCTCCCACAGTTTTCACTGTAAAAACCGGTAATTCCCATGAAGTGTTTATTAAATAAAGGTTGCGCTGAATTAATTCAAAAAATCGTTAATTTTTTACAAGTTTAGAAGAGTGGAGAGGAAATGAAAGAAGAAATGAGGAGAGAGGATCAGTGGATAAGGAGGAGAAGAAAACTCAGTAACTGTCATCAGACACCGGGCCGCCATACAGTCTCATCCATCTGACAGGCGCGTGATCCTATTTAACTGTGCGTCCACCATGAGCATGGAGACTTCTGATGACCTCAAACTGGCCCGTAGGGACAAGTGTACTTGTGGAGGGCAGGAGATAATAGAGTGAGCAAGATATTTCTGGGCCAGGAGCCAGGCTAGGCAGTGGATGATACTCTGTGGTTTATTTATTTATTTATTTATTTATTTATTTATTTATTTACTTATTTTTTAATAATGATAATAATAATGAGGAGTTTTATAGCACCCCACCCCCGAAAAGCTAGAGGCGCATTACATTTATTTATTTATTTATTTATTTATTTATTTATTTATTTATTTATTTATTTAACATACTATAATAAAGTTAACGGGACGAAGTTTCTGTGACGCCTATGTATTTCATGACAAAGCCACAGGCATGTATGACGATTTCTGTCTATATCGAACTGCATAGTGGCTTTAGTTTTCTACTCAGAGAGGCTTTATCTTGTTCAAAACCATTCAAAACCAGATCTCCTTTGTAAAAGTTCGTGTAACCGCCAGTTGTTGTTTTGAATTTGCAGAAGCAAAAACAGCGTTGCTTCCCTTGGTCACCATTCATATCTTTGTTGTCTGTTGTAATTGATTGGATTTGTTTCGCTGCGTCCGACGCTTTTGATATTTTCTATACTTACGATATTGAATCGGAATTCCTAGGTATCGAAAGAAGCGATTCATAGAAACTATTGTCAGAAAAGTTGGATACTGAGATGGTGGCCGGATACAGATAGACGGAAACGGCGAGAAGAGGAGGGGAGGAAATGATGAAGGGACAAGGGGCGTAGGAGGTCAGATGGATCAGGAGCGAGGATCGGATATGGGAGGGACGGTGGTTTAGGGGCTTGGGGGTATTCTTTGTAAATGAGATGGTAGTACTGAAGTTACGCCTACCTGTTTGTAATACAGTGTACTTCGGTTAACACACACATTGCTTAACACAGTCCCCTGCTTAACACACTTCATGAAATCATTCCCAACCGCATTGTGTCTAATACAAAGCACCCGTGACAACATAGACTTTCTGATTTCAGTAGCTTGGGCAGATGCCTTGACATGGTTCCATTGTATCTACAAGCTGGAAGTTTAAAACTTAGTATTTAGTCTTAGATAACGAGTAGGAGCGGTGGAAAAAAAACCTCAGACAGACGTTGGAAGAGTGTGTACAGGAGAGGGAGACAGACATATAGAGAGGGAGAGGGAGAGAAAGAAAGAGAGAGAGAGAGAGGAAAAGCAATTATTACAGTAATAATAACAGTGCTCTATGGGTATCTGCATCACACCAATACATATATATAAATAATTTTTCTTTAGAGAAGAGGAAAAAAATCGAGGACATGTTGTGAAAATAACATACTGAAATAAAAAAAAATAATAACAATGATTTTATGATCGCGCACGTCACGGACTACATATCCACAGTCATTATATCGCTGCTCCAACTGCAATCCACTCGACTGAACTCACTCAAGATTGGCCAGTTTTCAAATGACATAGAATTATCGTGCTTAAACCACACAGTCTCCAAGAATAGTCTGCGATGTAAGGCATACGACTGTTGAACTAGCCCAGTGGCTGTGGGAGACATAGTATTACATAATTAGTATTTCGCTTGTTGACGGAGAGATGGCGTTTAGTAGGCTGTTAGTCCTCGGGCGGTACGGGATGAAGGACGTATGTCCTCCAGAGCATGGAAAATTGCGATTAAAAGGAACTGCGAAGATCCTGCGACCTGTACATAGAATTCAGTACAGTAGAACCTCGATTTAAGTATACCTTGATGCGCTGAAAAACCATATTATTTATTACCGAGGTGTACTTAATATCGATATCCGCTTCAATACTGAAACACTAAAATAATAATGAATCTGTGCATGTGAAATTAATACTTAATAACAGGGTATGTTTTTTAAATGAGTATTTAATATCGAGGTTTCAGTGTATTCTACGAATATCTGAAAAGTGCTGTCATTCAGCGGAAGTTACGATATCCGGATTCAGCTGTATGCGGACCTAACGTCATGACCTGGAATTTAAAGAGACATCGGGGAAAAAAGGGGGACGGGAAGGCTAAAGTGGGCAGGTCTGAAAAGCTGAAAACAGAATAAGAATAGGCCAACTAGGTGTTTTGGTGGGCGGTACAAGCAAAACATGCACAGTGGATAATTAGCCAAAAAGATACTTGAAAGGGTTAGGGTATAAATGGAAAGATAACACAAAGGAAAGCCAAACTGATATGGGTGTGTGTGTGTGTGTGTGTGTGTGTGTGTGTGTGTGTGTGTGTGTGTGTGTGTGGTTATTTTATTTGCAAGGTACAGGGAGGAGGGATTACGGACGGGACTTAGAAGATAAAAAGGCTATAAATTATAGAGAATGTGAAAGTAGTGAGCTGGGAAGTACTGTAGAACGGAAGTGAAGAATGCTACAAGCGGAAGTAATGATCACAACCGGAAGTGACGCATGCAACTGGAGGCGGACAATGACAGGGGGAAATAACCAGGGTTAAAAGGCCAAAACGCCAAGGGCAACAAGAATACGGAAGGAAGACAGAAAGAGATTAAAGGAACAGTGAGACTAGAGAGAGGAAAGCCGAAAAGCTTCGGTGAAAGAGGGAAGCCATACCTGCAGGGCCGTAACGCCTTCCCCCTCTCAAACAGAATTTGCAGTGAGCCAAAATACCGGAGGTGACAAGACGATGAAAGCCCCCCNGGAAGTAATGGTCACAACCGGAAGTGACGCATGCAACTGGAGGCGGACAATGACAGGGGGAAATAACCAGGGTTAAAAGGCCAAAACGCCAAGGGCAACAAGAATACGGAAGGAAGACAGAAAGAGATTAAAGGAACAGTGAGACTAGAGAGAGGAAAGCCGAAAAGCTTCGGTGAAAGAGGGAAACCATACCTGCAGGGCCGTAACTCCTTTCCCTTCTCAAACAGACTTTGCAGTGAGCCATAATACCGGAGGTGACAAGACGATGAAAGGACACCCCCCCCCCCCNNNAACCTCCCCAAATCACTACTACCACTACCACCACCACTCGATCCCCGACCCCACTTTTGCCTTTACGTTACTAACACACATGATTCTCGGTTTTTTTGCTAAGCATTTGCAGCTTTAAACAGTTGTACAATAACATCGTCCATCGACTGACTTCTTACAAAATAGCAGGGTGGGGACAGCTCTTATTGTCTGCGCTTATTAAGCAGTTTGCTCATGTATTACCGGCATTGTGCGCATGCAGAATGACCTCGCAGACACTGTCTGTATGAAGACATTTTTAGAGAAATTCACAATTATCTTTATAATGATGATCATTTTCAAAATGATAGACACTCTCAAACTGTAACATGACCAAAAAAAAAGAAAAATTAATAAAATATTCCAAATTTTCGGACAAGTGTCCTTCTTCATGAAACTAAGAAATAATAAACACAGAATCATAAATATGATGATGATCATAATAATTTACAAAAAAAAATAATAATCATAACAGACTTAATTTCCTTTGATTTTAGGGTCGCTTCACTGACTACGCCAAGGCATGTTTGATCAGGCATGCATGTCAATAA
>JAWQUT010000198.1:957622-962622 GCA_033807755.1 Ellobium chinense | reverse complement strand
CTTCGTAAACCTTTTCATATTTTGTTCTCGATTTTCCTTCTTTCCGTCTTTCTTCCAAACTCCTTCCTTCATTCTTCATCCTTTGATTTATTCATTCTCCTATGCTTCCTTCATTCCTTCGTTCGACAAGTTATTAATTCTTTCATTCTTTTCTGGATCCTGTGCAATTAATAATATGTTATTCTGTCCATCCGCATATCTTTATGCCAGTCTACCTACCATTTATTCCTTTCTACCTATTTTCTTTCATTACATATTAATTTCACTACAGAAAAATTCTACAAAACACATTATGCCCTTCCTCTTCGTGAAGCAACATGGCTGAGAGGTTACGGCGGTGGACCTAAGATCTGAAAGTCGTGGGTTCGATATCCTACCCCGTTAGTGTTGTAATTGCATTGGGATAGCATTTCATCGCATTTTCCTCAGTCCATACGTCTGTAAAATGGGTACATGGCTTTATGCAATGGAACATAGCGTTGGAATGTTAGTGATCAGGGTGTAAATAGATGCGGCTCTGTATGATTGCGAGAAAGTTGAAAAAGTCTTAGAGTGATGAAGTCTGCCAAGAGTAATAATAGTATGAAGCGGCATATGAGCGGAGATTAGCCGTGATACGTAGCTTATAAACTGCATTGTTATAATTATTATAAATATTCATTTATCACCCATCTTAGAGAGTAAATCATCATCATCGTCATCATCATCATCGTCATTGCGTCATTCGCATCATTATAATTGTACCATGGTCTGGTGATCACCTTCAAAAATTACAGGAACAATTGGATGACTTATCGTCTTCGTCTGTGTGTGTATGTGTNTGTGTGTGTGTGTGTGTGTGTGTGTGTGTGTGTGTGTGTGTGTGTGTGTGTGTGTGTGTGTGTGTGTGTGTGTATTACGACATTGCTTATGAAAATGTGTGAGGGATGGGGAGGGAAATAGAGGAGGAGAGAGGGTATCAAAGTTCAAAAGTTCAACAGTCATCAGTTTACTAAAACCTATGCCGTTCAGCGGCAAGAGCTATGTGCGAAGAAGTTCCCTTTCTTCATTTGACTTTACAAACGTACAAGAGAGCTATCAAACAATAATCTCTTTTCACTCTCTACTAACAGCACCATTAGAATCCAAGATAAGACCAGGTACCCCGTGGCATTTGATGTTACATGCAGGCTCTACTTTTCTCTGAGAATTATGGACGGAAGTAGTGGATGGGTTGGAGGGAAGGACGGGCGTTTTTCCTGAGTTAATTATTGGCTGTTAATTATTGAAGAGCGGCGTCCGGATAGGGTTAATTTCTTCCATGCATTGAAGTCTACAAGGGTGAAAACAGACGCCGCCTTCACACATTTGATAATGCCACGCTGCATAGAGCAATAGCTTTAGGAGGCAGGAATAACAACCAATCAAATTTTGCGACGCCAGTGACACCTTAAAGGTGATCGCCTTGTAACAATGCATTGTTTGTTGTTATTTCAGAGCGTCAGCCTGTGTTCTCTCCCTTTGCAACAATGACCAACTTGAAAATGTTCTTGTGTATGCTCCACATTTCCGTCATCTGTTTTATCAGGTAAGTTGAGAGAGGATGGATGGATGGATGGATGGATGGATGGATGGATGGATGGATGGATGGATGGATGGATGGATGGATGGATGGATGGATGGATGGATGGATGGATTCCAATCTTAAATTATCGGGTAGTTTTTAAAATATTAACAACGTATCCCCTGAAACCTTTCTGTGACAGTTAGCAAATTTCCCCATATTTAACTGCGTGAATTTTATCTGAGGAGAATTTGTTTGAAATAAAATTATATCCATATTCGTTCTAGCATGTGGCCAGGAAAATAAATCGTGTGAAAATGGTTCGATTTTGCACTGACAGGCCTGTACTCAAAAATACGAGGGCATGAAAATGACGCTTAAATTTTAGAAAACAAAATTCATCAAATGACGGATGCTTTGCATGGTCTTTATAAAAACTAATTAAGGCTTCTGTTGAATTCATTGTACTGGAATATAGATGAAGAGGAAGAAGACGTGAGATGAAGAAAAAGAGAAGGACGAGAAAGAGAAAGTAAAACAGAGAAAAAAAAACAGAAAGAAAAAGAGAGAAGAAACAAGAAAAGAAGGAGTAAAAAAAGTGATAGTGGTAAACGGAAGAACCATTCCCAAAATTCGAAAAAATTGTTTGGCAAATAACAATGCTTAGGTATGCATACATGCACGAAGTAACTTTATTTACTCAGAAGAGCACAAATCTCTTACGTCAAACAATCAAAGTACCAGAACACCTATCATATAAAAACCCCCGCAAATCAAATGATAAACGTAGGCAGAGGCCGAAGGGCTAGGACGAGACAACGTGCAATTATGTTCTATAATTGTCATATTTTTTAACCATCCTTTGACAAAACAGATGGAATACTCTTTGGACAATGTCGAGAAAACAGAATTTTAATGATTACCTTGAGAAGAAACTTACTTGCATAGAGGTCATTTCTCAAATCATTTTCTCACTATTTAATGACTTTACGTTAAGAAATATGGACGCAAAATGGCATTGATTAGTTCAAAATTTAATTTTATGCATGCGTGTTTTTATCAGATGACGATAGATTCTTCCTTTATTGCTATCAGATCAATTTGGCGGTGTTTGCTGATTGTCTTTGTTTGAGTTCACGATCGCTTTTTTCTTTTTTTTTCGTATTATTATTATTTCGTCTTTATTTAAACAGTATATCTCTAATTCAGTGCACATAGACACTATCTCTTCTGCCTGTATTTATTTTAGATAGCACATTTATGCTTTAAGCAAATAATATTGACAAGGCACTTAAACATCACTTGTCTTCTATCTTCCACTCGCTTCTTCCCAGCAATTTTACCCACGATTATGGTGGACGTAGCAGCGCACAACAGGACCACGTGGGTGTTAAATATGGTGTAATTACTGTTGCACACATATTATAATATTAGACTCGAACTGTTCTGGAATCTACTAGAATTTAACTAAAAGCTGGGAGTTTTTTGTCTGGTGGGGCATTTTGTATGTTTTGTACTTTTTTTTTTTTTTATCAAATCCTGTTTTCCGGTAGCTTATTTTCTAGAGTGTAGAAATGATATCTATGTAAGGCAAGGAAAACCCGTCCGAAGTCCCAGATCAAGTTTTTTGGGGCCTTGGGTACAAAACAAAGTGATTTTCGCGTTCGAGATCGATTTTTATATCTTTCGCAGTTGCATTCATCAATATTTTATCTACTTCTTAAAAGACGTTAAACTTCGTGATTCTAGAAAACTGGATAAAAAATACGTTTAAATAATTTGTGTACATGTGTATTTGGAAATACATTTATGATATTAGTTCGTCTACTTTAAAACCATTTTTCTCAATTCAGCATTCCTCATTTCCCGAACTAAAAAAACATCCTTATCTCACGTTCTAATCAAAATCAAAATTTGAAATAAAAGGCATGTTGTTTAGAAATAAATTAGGAGTACAGACACAATAATATCTAAATTGTGAAAATTTGACAGTTAATTGTTAAGGATTTTCCTGGATCGCGATACACTTGTTAATCTGTGTGCATAATCGCGACGATGATTACTACCAACATTCGGTGTCGCCCACCATAAAGCATACGTGTAGAATCGATACAATAATCCTTGCAGAATTTCATGTTTCCAATGCCTATAAACTAAATAATCTACAAGGTGCTTTATTCTTTTTTCTCTTCTTCTCCTATATTTTTCTTCCTCCTCAGCTTTGTTCTGTCCATTGAACTCATAGGCCTACACATAAACTCATGAACAGCGGTTCTCAGATTGGGTGGTCCTAATACCCATAGAGGAATGCAATTCAAAGTATTAGTCGAAGAGCCTTCTAGCTCTATATTGATACATACCAGAGTTACAGACTGACCATGGTTGTTTGTTTATTTGGTTAGCTAACTGTTAGTTACTTGTCAGGGCTAAAGCATGGCATCGAAAAGACAGTGAACGCCTCATGAGGAGGTAGGGCTTGGGGTCTATCGCTCCACCTCTGGGACTTACCAGAATCAAGGCTTTCAAAATAGGGCTTCACTAATAGCTTAACACAAGGTAGTGTTCCTTTTATACACCTCCCTTCACTATTCTGCCAAGATAGATATTCCCTTGGCAACTGGTAAGGAAGACAGCAACCTATTAAGAACATCGATACCATCTAGGAAAGGAACACTACTTTCTGGTATGTAGAATTAACAACTACTAACGAACGCTGAGGCGCTAGTCTGAAAGGAGAGGGATCAAAACAAACAAGCTCTCACATAATATGTCCATATTTTTTTTTAATGTATTATGTCTCTATATGTAATTAATACAACATTTCCAGGCTGTATGGTCAGTCGACGACCTAAGGTCATCATTTGTTACTCACCTGCTTGAAACCGCACATGTAACTTTTTAACAAGAAGCCTATAAGTTTTATGTAGGGCAAAGTCTCACCAAATAATATGTATCCGGCGCCGCATGTTTCATCTATCTGCACTAACTCATTTAGTACTATCATTTTCCGTTTTTGTCGCGATGTTTTCCCCTTTTCTTTTTTTCCCCCCTTGTGAATTCCCTTCAAATGTCTGGTAATATGAGCTGTAATAATTCTTCCTTTGAAATGTCAATTGCTCCGTCTAACGCCTGAGACGTGTTATCAAGCAATTTCACTAGCGACACGTTTCTGTAATTAACTGCCGTATTTCGTAGCTTTGTAGAAATGTAAATCTGGTTATTTGTCGTTGTTACATATAGTCTAGTTCAAAAATAATATGGTAGGCTGCACTTTTTTTTTTCTAAATTATCATTTTGTGACTTTACGTAGGCCACTTTTCACGAGAAGACAAAATTATGATCTAGTCTCGATCTAACATTTGCACAGTTTCAGATTGCTGCTCAGGGCGTTCCATTTATTATACCCTTTACTACCTCAGGTTGGGTAGGGAAGGGGGGTCAGACGGTGGGGAGGGGG
>JAWQUT010000198.1:921177-945390 GCA_033807755.1 Ellobium chinense | reverse complement strand
CCCCCCGCTCCCCAACTACTACAATTCCTCGCCAGAGGGCGCCCATTTTAGCTCAAATTTCTGAATTACATTTTCTCAATATCTTAAGATTTCAAGATACCACTTCCATCAAATCTATTGCCACCAGATTGTTCATCATCTAAGTGTTTGAATATTCTTTTTCTGCTTGACAAAAACACTTGAGACTTTTTCAAGGTCTGTTTGGGGAAGGGCTAAGGATAGGGCTAGGAACCAGGTCTTGAGATTACAGAAAAGAGAAAGAGGGGAGAGAGAGAGAAAGGAGAGAGAGAGAGGGGAGAGATNCTGTGGTCACATCACAATCCTTGCGCGTCTCTCCCCCCACCCCCTTCCCTCTCCCCAACTTCTACAATTCCTTGCCAGAGGGTGCCCATTTTAGCTCAAATTTCTGAATTACATATTCTCAATATGAAACTTAAGATTTAAATATTTAGATCTTACTCCTCCTACCACTTCCATCAATTCTATTGCCACCAGATTGTTCGTCATCTAAGTGTTTAAATATTCTGTTTCTGCTTGACAAAAACACTTGAGACTTTTTCAAGGTCTGTTTGGGTAAGGGCTAAGGGTAGGGCTAGGAACCAGGTCTTGAGATTACAGAAAAGGGAGAGGGGGAAGAGAGAGAGGGAAGAGAGAGAGGGGAGAGAGAGAGAGGAGAGAAAGAGGGGACAGAGAGAGGGGAGAGAGAGAGAGGGAGAGAGAGAGAGAGAGGGAGAGAGAGAGAGAGAGAGAGAGACAGAAAGAAGAAGCTTCTTAAATGCTGTCTATGGACTCTGCCGAGAGTGTTTTCTCTTATATTTCAATGCAAGTACATCTTAGAAGAGTCTCAGGTCTATACCAGATGGACAGAGAAGACTATTGGTTGCAAACTGAAGTGAGAGTATGTAATAGCCATAGCCATACTTTCTGACGATACTTCCTCCCAACGACTTTACGATGGAGTCAGTCATGTTGTTGAAATAATATTCATTATATGTTTTCTGATTGGTGCTTTCCGTGGACGCCCCAGCGGAAAAGATGCCAAATTTGGAAGCAAATGAGAAACTGGCTGCTGCTTTCAGGCCTGCTTTTGTCATGTGGGTGTCGTTTAAGATGCTGAGGGCAACTTGTTCCTCCTACATGGAAAAAAAAAACGTTTAAATATATTAGAGTCTGTTTATTTGCAATGTCTGCACACAATATTCATGAGGTAACGAAATTAATGTTTTCTTTATCGTCTTACTTATTGCAAATTTTGGAACCGTTTATCAACAGTTAAGTGGGATTCCGGTGTCAAAATTCGAAATCATTTGAGACTTCAAAACTCTAAGCACGTAACAATTAGCCATTTTGAAATTATGGGGAATTAGATCTCTTTATTCCAGTCGTAAATTTAAACATTTATAGATGCAAGAAATGAGTATCAATATTTCATGTAACGTAATTCAAATCCTGAGGCCATCTCAGAGATGCTTAGCCGTTTCACGCGAAATCAGCAATCCACATCTGGCTGCGCAAGACAAATTAACCGTTTAAATTATAAAGCTGATCAAGTGATGAGATCAATAAATGCGACCAACCGCTGACGTCCGGAGCGTTACCGTAACTTGTCATGGACGTATCTGGCTCTTAATCTTTATTATTTTCAGGACGGTGCGTCAATTTGGAAATGCTGGGAAAATATTTAGAACATTAAACAAAATTATTCATGTAGCTGATCATGTGTTCTTCGTGACCGGTTCTCAGATCTACAAAGGCCTTATCGCAGAAACTGTCCGGGTGCATTTTGGCACACTGCTAAACTCAAGAGTTATCGTTCTTTACATTTTAGAAAATAGTTGACCTATTGTGAAGTGATACTATCTTATTAGAACCATTTTCCTCCTTAAGACGTTGAATAAAGCCAACACAATCTTTAAAGTTATACAGGCTAAATCAGCGCTGATGTCTGGTATTCACACGTTCACTTGTATTACGTTTTAACTCGGCGGTGAACATCTCAGAGCTCAGTTCAGCAAAGTTTACCTGAATAATAGCTGCACCTGCGTCCACACTTGTACTGACATGAGTACCAAATTCTCTGACCAGCTGTTGGGCGTCAAACCTGGGTGGGAGAAAAGACTAACGCCATAAGGTCGTAAAGATATGGGAAATTTATGCCTTGGTGGCATCGACAGAGAAAAAAAAACATCATTGTTGTCATGGAAAGATTAGATCATGATAAAGGTGTGTCTTACTGAGCTCACAGGTTGATCTTTAACTGTTACAGTCTCATTCATACAGTGATACCCATCCCTCAGCCGTAATTTTTGAGAGTGTGTTATCAGAAGTACGTCTGTTTGTAAGGAACATAACAACTGAACTTTTTTAATGTGAATGTGCTAAGAAAGTTTTGATTTGAACCTTGATTATGTCTTCAGGGTTTCAAATTTTACACATTTGAAAACCCTCGTCGTAATCCATTGTTGTTTACCTGGCTTGTCTGATATCACCTAACTCCAGAGAGCCTGCAATAGACAGGAGGCGGTACTTGAATCCAGGGTCTAAGGGCATGTCTGGCTGGAGAACCGCTCTGTACCTCACATACCTGTACAATATAAGAACGAGAAGTACAAATAGCATTTCATGGTACAAAAACTACTAGATAAGCTTTAGATGTTTAGATTTGGCGAAAAGTTTCTGCCCACAGCAACAAAAGCAAGTGCATGAACATGGAACAGAGAAAAAATGAAATATAAGACAATAGTAAAGAGGTCTTCATGCCTTTACGTTTCTAGATAACGATGAAAAACAAGATAACTTCTATGATGCGTCATGTTACTTGTCTCTTTATGTTTTCTTAGGAGATAGGGACAAGTGTGGCAGATCTATAGTGTATGGCACGCGCTTAATTCGAAATCGCATATCATACTGATGTTCTTATAAAAACAATAATACCGAACCTTTTCCTAGGTTACGCCAAGACCTCCTACGTACATCTTCAGGTTACCGTGTCGGTAATTTTCATTGTTTTACTTTTTGCCATTAAATAAGGCAATTTATCGCTTACTTCGAGAAATAGATTACACTTCACCCCAGTGTGCGCGGCAGAATATTATACCATCCTACTCTGGAGACTTTACAATAATTTCAGAACATGCAAATGCACTTCACACATTTAAATATGAATGGCATATGTCTAATGTAGCCAAAGACAGCTCGAATCAATTATTGTTTCTCACCTGGCCTGGACTCGTGTGGTCAGCGTGTTGTCTTCCAGCTGTTTCTTCTTCATGTCGAGGTAGTCATCTGAGAAGGTACCACTGATGTCAAAGAGACCTTTGTAACCTCCTCCCAGATTGATACTCTTGGAGGTGGCGGACACATAGTCTGTCCAGTGCTCAATGATGTCAGCGTAGGAATCCACTTTGGAGGTTTTCACTGGGTACACGTTGATATAGTCTGGGATGAGGAAGTGTTTGTCCTCGGTGGTTCTGCACTGACTGTTCGATAAATTGATTGATAGATTAATTGATTGTTGACTGATTCAATGCAATTCAGTGTCTATTAAAGATCTGCTGGTCAATTCCAAATATATTGAGTACTCATTTTTCGAGTGTCCTAGATCCAGTTGGTATAATGCTGGAATTTGCCCAACATGGATTGATTGTTTTTAGGGGCAGGATTAGAGAAAAGAAAAGGAGTCTCCGAGAGAGTCTATGCACAATAATTAGGAACCCTCTATCTTCCCTAACCTCACTCCTAACCCAAACTGTGCTCTTAAACCTAACCAGCTGTACCTTGGGAGAAGTCCCAAGATATAATCAAATGGACATACAGCACATGTCAACTAGAATGTACAATGCAATAGATAATTGCATTTCGTAATGCACTTTAAAAACGCTCCACATACGTTATCGCTCCATCTATCTCCTCTCCTTCTCTCTCTCTTTTTTCTCTCGCTTTTTCTTTCTTTCTCTCTCTCCTCTCTTCTCTTCTCTCTTCTCTCTCTCTCTCTCTCTCTCTCTCTCTCTCTCTCTCTCATTTCTCTTCTCTTCTCTCTCCCGTCTTTTGCGTTAACTTGTACGTGTCTTAGTATGTTTATTCACACTAACTCGATACTCATATCTTCTTTATCAATTTCGCTTCATTCTGTTACTGTATATAAGCCGATTCCGTTTCATCCAACTCCACAAAAGCATACTGAAACTTTTATGCTTTCTTAAATGAGTTGCGATTACCCATGTACTTTTGCAATACTCTACCAACATCCGTGAATGCTGCCTTGACTCAGATGGATNTTGGAGGTGGCGGACACATAGTCTGTCCAGTGCTCAATGATGTCAGCGTAGGAATCCACTTTGGAGGTTTTCACTGGGTACACGTTGATATAGTCTGGGATGAGGAAGTGTTTGTCCTCGGTGGTTCTGCACTGACTGTTCGATAAATTGATTGATAGATTAATTGATTGTTGACTGATTCAATGCAATTCAGTGTCTGTTAAAGATCTGCTGGTCAATTCCAAACATATTGAGGACTCATTTTTCGAGTGTCCTAGATCTAGTTGGTATAATGCTGGAATTCGCAGAATTAGAGAAAAGAAAATGAGTCTCCGAGAGAGTCTATGTACAATATTTAGGAACCCTCTATCTTCCCCAACCTCACTCGTAACCCAAACTGTGCTCTTCAACCTAACCAACTGTACCTTGGGAAAAGTCCCAAGATATAATCAAATGGACATACAGCACCTGTCAACTAGAATGTACAATGCATTAGATAATTGCATTTCGTAATGCACTTTAAAAATGCTCTACATATGTTATCGCTCCATCTATCTCTTCTCCTTCTCTCTCTCTTTTTTCTCTTTTTCTCTCACTTTCCCCCCTCCCTCCCTCCCTCTCTCTCTCTCTCTCCTCTTCTCTCTCCTCTCTCTCTCTCTTTTCTCTTCTCTCCTCTCTCTCTCTTTTTCTCTCTGTCTCTCTCTCTCTCATTTCTCTTCTCTTCTCTTTCCCAGCCTTTGCGTTAACTTGTACGTGTCTTAGTATGTTTATTCACACTAATTCGATAGTCTTATCTTCTTTATCAATTTCGCTTCATTCTGTTACTGTATATAAGCCGATGCCGTTTCATCCAACTCCACAAAAGCATACTGAAACTATTATTTTTCTTAAATGAGTTGCGATTACCCATGGACTTTTGCAATACTCTACAAACATCCGTAAATACTGCCCTGACTCAGATGGATTCACTTTCGAATTTCAAATACTAGACATTTTATATCAGTATTTTTTTTTAACCGTAACTTTAGGGGTTTCTATGCAATGTAAAATATTTTATTGGGAAAAAATAGTATTCAGATGTAAAGCGAGCAATTGAAATTCATTCAGTGACGTGTCTCATCATGTTCTCTTCTTTTATACCCCTCTAAAGTAGCACTGAAGAAAACCACACACTTGTAAAATATCCCTACCTGTAATTTAGTGCCAGTACCATGCCTCCTTCCACATTTCTTAAGTTGTCCCAGCCGGAACCAGGCAAGACTTCAAAATTGACCGCATCACTGTTCACTTCCCTGAAACACGCTCTTACGTCACCGAAAGGAAACGTCATGTTGTCGTCACACTGGCCGAGCCCAGCTAGCAGGGCCGTCATCAGCACCACCAGCACCCCAGACAACATCCTTAGTGTTACAACCTCTGCCTCAGTAATGCTAATAATGTAGGAGATGAAGGAAACGAATGGAGCTAAAGTTAGCCACAGTTTCTACCTTCATCGACAATATATCTTGCTGCCAGTCAAAATTAGGCTTAAGTTGTTTTTTTTTTTACTATCTCAAGTAATTGATATCACCGAAAAGCTTATTTAATGTACATTCTATAAGTGTCAGAAACTAAGCCAATATTATTCTTTCCCCGAAATACAGTTGTTTGAAATGGTAGATTACCCCGATACAAATTAAATAGAAAAAATTCTGAGGAATTTGTAATGAGCTTTATTCTATGTAAGTCGTATAATGTTATCAAAATTAGCTGTCATTCACCCATGATATTAACATTTGCTTAAACAGAAATTATTCAAGACAGAATAGAATAGAATAGAATAGAATAGAATAGAATAGAATAGAATAGAATAGAATAAAATAGAATAGAATAGAATAGAATAGAATAGAATAGAATGGTTGATCTGTATCGAAAGTTTGTTTGATATAAAATTTATGCTAGACATATAGTAAAGATATACGAACATATTTACTTACTTGAGTTAGGATTAGTGATCAGTTTTCCTTTTATATTTCTGACTAGACGGATATGGAAGGGCACTATAGACTTATGACCTGAAATCTATTTTAAACCTACCATGTCATTAAAGATAGTGGTCATTCTAATCAGATTGGCTGTATTAGCCACTAGCTATGCAGTAAATCCTATTTTCTTTATGTCCATCTTTTATAGTGGTTCTCCATAAAAGGACTGCCTGATATCAAAGTTTTATTCATGAGGTTAAAGAGACATTTTAAGCATCATGTAACATAACCCATATTTAGGATACATATCTACGATCACATTTTAATGTTCCTCTTATATTTAGCCATTTGTGTGTGTAATGCCCCCCCTCCCCCAACAAGAAACGTCCCTGTGAAACGCTTTGTTTGAAGAGTATCAGATCAAGTGTTTCGAAATATCGCCTCGCCATGCTTGCGTCACGTGTGTAGTGAATTAAAAACACTTCGCAGCAAAGGCTATTAAATTTATTAACAGTGACAACAAAGCTTTGCTGTTTGTCATGTTTTATGACAGACAAAGGGCTATCTAAAATGCAGGCTTACGGTCTCAAAATCAATGCTGTCACTTCTATGATGTCCAAATCAAATCCGCGCTGCATTATCTAATGAGCCATGTTTTGTATACACAAATTGTTAACCCAGTGTTATCGGCAACTTCGATTGTTCTGAATCATGCGTTGGAGATTTGTATTTTAATGATCATAAAGACCCCAGACATTTATTCAGTCTTTATACCTTGCTTTGTTCTCATTTCCATCATCTGGGTTCACGATAATAGTGTTTCTGGTTAGTGTTGTATTTTCTGATCACACTTTTGAAATTGTTTCGAATATGGAACTTATTTGTTTCGTTTCCGCTTCAACCTGACTCCGCGCGCCGTTTACATTTTTTAAAATTTATTATGGCCCAGGCATATATCAAAGATTTGCTCAGTGTCAATAACCTTTAGAAACATTTAGTAATAAAGTACATGAATGTGCTATTGTAGACATATTCGTCACTAAAATCTCAGTTCTAGTTTTTAAATGGTTTACAGCTGTGATGGAGTAGCCATTGTAGTTGGAGTAGCCATTGTAGTGATAACATCAGTCTGCTCAGAGCAATACAGCGATAACTCCATTTAAACTAATCTTTAAAGAGTATTATGGACAAATGGAGATAAGACGGTTTTGCAGCTATTCGGGGGCAAGATCCAGTTGGTTATCAATAGCGAGGTCAATTGTGACATATACCTGGTGAACATGAGATCGAAATTCGATAATAACAATCAGATTGATAATAACAATGGTATGATGGGATCATGATCAAAGCCTGCAGTCACATGGATGGATGGATGGATGGATGGATGGATGGATGGATGGATGGATGGATGGATGGATGGATGGATGGATGGATATCAACATTGTCATGAAGCATAATCTTCTACAAGTGAGATCTTTGTAGCAACTTTATTTAATAGAAATTGAATGCATATGCATTGATGAGCGGATTAGACATATTTTTTTTTTGTGCTCAGTCTGGAAGTGCGGGTTTATGAGCGATGAAGTAATTGAGAAATGTGTAAACATTTGAGTAGATAAGATCAAAAGAATAAAAGGACTTAGGTGTGGATTTGGGATCACTTTGAATTCCCCTCATTTCCCCCATCCCCCTCCCTTCCTCAAAGTACCACTAAAAGTGAGCGTCCTCGCATAAACGATGGGATCTCTTGCCGTCGTAAAAATAGAATTGTTAGTGCATCAGTGCTGAATGCACCTTCAGTAGAGTTCAGCATGTAGAGTTAATGTAATTCTTACGATGGTAAGAGATCTCATCGGTAAAGCGTAGGTTCTCATAAGATCTGAAATGAACTCCCAAATTTACATGACTGCGACTTGTGTTCTCTAAAGTGATCTTTTGTTTTTCGTTTCTCTTTCAGTGTATCAGCAGATTTGGATGATTTTGGCTTTGGGGTAGATGATTCGGACAAGAGATCGCCATACTGGAACAGACCCAATCGTTTTCGGTATAACAGCTACTTCAGCAAAAGACCATTTGACGAACTTGCCAGCGGCCTGGTGGGAAAGAGGTCTGCATGGTTCGACACAAGAACACCTTTTGACGAGATCGACAGCGATTTTGTTGGCAAGAGGCCATTTGATGAACTCGCAAGCGGACTTGTTGGGAAAAGAGCTTTTGATAAACTTGGCAGTGGGCTCATCGGAAAAAGACCATTTGACAAACTCGGCAGCGGGCTTGTAGGCAAAAGACCATTTGATGAATTAGCCAGCGGACTTGTAGGCAAAAGGCCATTTGATGAATTAGCCAGCGGGCTTGTAGGGAAAAGGCCTTTTGATGAATTAGCCAGCGGGCTTGTTGGGAAAAGACCATTCGATAAACTTGGCAGCGGGCTCGTAGGCAAAAGACCATTCGATGAACTATCTAGCGGACTTGTGGGCAAAAGACCATTTGATAAAGTAGGCAGCGGTCTTGTTGGAAAGAGACCTTTCGACAAACTGGGCAGCGGTTTAGTGGGGAAGAGGCCTTTTGATGAACTAGCCAGCGGTTTAGTGGGGAAGAGAAGACCATTTGATGCTCTGGGCAGCGGATTACTGGGGAAAAGAGCGTTCGACGAACTGGCCAGTGGCTTAATAGGCAAACGGCCTTTCGATGAACTAGCAAGTGGCCTTGTTGGGAAGAGAGAGGAAGACTCGAGTTCCGAAGTAGACAAGAGGCCGTTTGATGAGTTAGGTAGTGGGTTAATCGGTAAGAGGGCAGCGGAGTGATTTAGTGTTTACACTGGTTAGGATAGGTGAGTGGGCTTTTGTTATCTAAGAGGCAAGAGTGTGAGGGCGGAGGGGGGGGCGGGGGTTGATAAAGAGTAGTTTAAACAATTAAAGAACGACTGCAAAATCATTTTATACATACCGTGGTCGCGCGTTAGCGGCGTTAACTTGCTCAGAGCATAAGCTGATTTTGTTTTCTTCAGACACCCTGGCTTATGTTTCGGAATAATGAAAATAACAACATACGTGGGACAGGGCGTGCTAACCCACAAGCTGACTGTTGTCACTAATGAATTTAGGATGACGATTGCCCACCTATTATGTTTGATCATGTTTTAAGAATGGGCCCCTGATTCAGTTTTTATTTATCTAAAATTGACGGATAAGTGTAGCTTGCTGATATTGCAACTGCAGTAATTGGCGTCTTCTTCAACTGAAACTGGCAAATGAACAGTACCCGTTCTTTGAATGAGATCGATGTGACTGAGGAGCGAATTTGTAACACGGCCATACTGAGACAATTGATGCTGTTGATAAAGCATAATATGACTTCTGGTTGCGTTCAGGGATGGGATAGTTTGAGAAAGTGACAGGTGAATCTGAACATTCATAAACTAAAGAACAATAAAATCAGCACTGAACTGAAACAGAACTTTAGGCCAATATTTTACTTCTTCGGAGAGTGTCTTGTAACATATCAATTTTGTTTATGACAGCAAGGCCGAGGAAAAAATGAGCCTATGAGATCCGTAGTCGAATTTCACTATGAAGTCAGTAATGACGACACTGTGTTAAGCAATAAGAAATGTCCTCACTGAAAATAATTGAAATTCAGAGTAGATCTACCTCCTCTGCTTATCTAGTCACAAAAGTCTGGTTTGATTTGCACCGTATGCAAGCAAATTTCCATCTTAAAAGTCAAAACTGTTTGCTGTCGTACGTTTTTGGTAGCCATATTTTTGTTGTTGTTGTTTTTGTTTTGTTTTGGCCACTCCCAAGAATTTCACTGCAAAATCATGCATGCAACTGAATCTTAGAGTTGGTATCTGTCCTGTTAATTTAAGCAATATAAGCTCAAAAACGTATTATGCATTGAGAACTGCATCTGTCACATTTTTTCGCCCATCCTCAAGAAATATCTGATAACAAAAAATGTGGTTAAGACACCAGAATTTTTGTCAGGAGGTTTATCTGCAAATGTGAGCTGAAAAAAAAAATAAATTCACTATGCATTTAATATTGGTTGTACGGTTTTGAGACTAGACCAATAAACAATTCTGAGAAACTATTATCTATAGTCTTGTCCCTGAGTAAGTTTCTTTTCAATTTTTGCCTCATACTGTCATGGATTTAAGCCCGTCGTCTAACATGTATCTCAATGATATGATTTGAAATTGGTCTTTTGCTGACTCTGTCTTGATCTGCGCTTGCAATCCACGAATGCAAAATGTGGCTGTTCACACACTGTGGTTTGCAACTATCCAAAGAAGTGTCCAGAATTGCCACTATCACAAACGAAACTTTTATGTTTATGAACCCTGCCGTTTTTTGAAGAAAACATTTTTGCAACTGGGGAGGGAAAGGACAAGCTTTTCTTTGTTTATCCACATAGGATAAATATCAACAAGGAAGATAAAATTATACACTAACAAAGAGAACTAAAATTGAAGAGGTTGACGATTTGAATGCCAGTCTGCAGGCTGCCGGTAGGTCCAGTAACATAAAGTGACACCATAGTGGGTGATATCGTATAAAAAGTCCGACTATGATATCCATATCGTTAGTGTTTGGACGTATCTGGCGAGTATTGTAATGGTCCAACTGTATCGAATTTTTTTGTGCCACTGTTTCAAGCTGTGATTAAATAAAGTTTTGTTGATGTAGGGATACTTGAGTTACTTCCCTTACTCTGTCGTCATTCATTGTTATAGGTATGAAAATCCTGATGTTTTGTTTTTTTTTCACTGTTGGCTATATAAGGTTTTACACCTCTCATTAACTTATCCAGAAGCCCCAAGCCAAAATACTTTCCACACATGTAGTTTAGCTTTTCCTCCAAATTTTGACACAAAAAAAATAATGCCCTTAAACCAATTAGATTTTGAGAACTTAGACAGTGAAGCAGGCTACCTAATATGTTAAGCCTTTTCACTCAGTAACAGGGTAACCTTACCCACCTAGCAACAACCACAAAGTTTATACTTGAGTGGCTAAACCTCACGGATTCTGTCTGAGTCTACAAATGTATTTGCACTTATCTAAGTCTCTGAAATTCAAATCCAACCCTTTTCCTCCCCATCACATGGCCACTTTTCTGATTTTATAGGGACTATTTAAAATTGCATATTTTCATGCCAGATACTATTGGCATTTTCATGCCTACACATGGACTATTCTTTGTTGTCTTGGTGGATGACTCTGTGTTTTGGATTATGAACTGGAATACAGAACGGATATGTGCCGTATCACACTCTAAATACAAGGCATTTGTACACTGCACAATGATCTGGTTGTTAGTAGCATCCTGTTAATTTAATTCCTTTATTAAGGCATCGTTTTTAAGCACTGATGTCGCCGAGTTACCATTGTTTCAATAATATGTTAAAAGGAAATTCACCAAACCTATCAAATAGGACATGCGAGCACGACTGAAAGGTAAACAGGAACTGTTCCACTGGGATGTACCGGTGCGTCTAAAAGCGGTATATATAAAAAACAATGTAGGGAGATACTTCATGAAAGGCGAAGAGAGTAACAGTCATCAAAAAGCTCTAACACGAAATATGGTTGTGTAATCCTTCTAGCTGCAGTGAACATTTGATTTTGACTATCAAAAAACAGATATATGCCTATACAGGTTAAAATCACATTAGATTTGATTTTTCTCTATGTATTGACGAAATGTATTCTGGTCTCACAATGATGATAATGATGACTACGATTAAACCTATTCTGCTGATGAAGGTGTTGATGATGATAATGATGATGATGATGATGGCGGTGGTGGTGGGAGTGGTGGCGGTATTGTAAGAGTACTGATGATGAGCTGCTTTCCATCTTTAAATGTGATGGTGATATTTGTAGATGACAGTGCGGTGATCGATACTCAAACTTGCTCACATCAAGCATGCTGAAGCCATTGATGGATTTAAACCTGGCAATGCCCAATATTACAGAAAGGCAAGTGATCCATTGTTTTAAAATTACATTAGAGGATGTCACAAAGTTGCATACCAAACCGGTCTCCGCAAAAATATTGAATGCAACCCCTTTGTTGACAGTGCATTTAAGTGAAAATTACAAATTACGTTGAATCTGTGACATGTCACGTGTTTGGTGTGTTATTTTTTTGCTTTTTTTAAACTGGACATGTTTCACATCTTGCAGTGTCCTGTTGGTGCCAGTTTTAATGAGACTCTTCTTCTTCAACTCATATAATACACGCTTTTTATTAGATTTTAAATGGCAGTTAAAATTGATTCCATAAAGAATATTAAATTTTAGTTAAACATGATTCCATTTTTTAAAAAAAACTAAATTTCGGAAAGCTAAATAAAACAAACAAATCTGAAATTCTGAAAGATTGTGAGGTCTCAACGGATCATGAGACTCTAGGTTGTAGCTTATTTGGCGTTTACGTCATCTCGGCACTGGCTAGAGCTCTAATCAGCTTACTCACTGTTCTTCTCTGTGCTATTATAAAATCAATCCGTTACGACGTAATGGTCCAATGTACGTCCCAGATGTAGTACATGTACTACTATATCATTATCTACCTATCCCTCCGCCCTCCTTCTTATATAATGAACTATTCTTGTGTATGGCCTAATGAAGAATTAGACGCAGCAAAGAGATAACAAAAAATATTTTACGACCTGTGGCCGCATGCACAATCCTTGCGTTAATTGATGGCATTCCGTTAACTATTACTACTAAAGTTCTGGGAATTTCCCGTGGTTACCGCAGTGTGCTAACTAACGTAAGGGGTAATGCATGCGGTCAATGGAGCGTCATTTCTCAGCTCAATTTATAAGGTCGTATGTTCATAAGGTAAAATCCTGGGACTTTCCCAAAAGGAACTTGAACGTTAGGGCAAAGATCAGAGTTTGGGTTGGAAGCAGGGAAGTATAGAAAGAGAGAGGGTGCTTGGAGATTATTGAGGAACTTTCACAGTTCTACCTTTTCTCTTACTTAATCTGTGGGCGTATGCCATAATCCTTACATTAGTTATCAGACTGTGGTAACCACAGGTAACACCCAAAACATAAGTAGTGTTCGTTGTAGTTAACAGTACGTTAAGTAACGTCTGGGTTATGCATACAACTACTACGGCCGTATGCATAGTCCTTACGTTAATCTAATGCACTGCGATAACCACGGGAAACTCCCAAAACATTAGTAGAGTTCACTGTGGTTAACGCAATACGTTAACTAACGTATGAATTATGCATACGGCCACTGGTCTCTAATGTTAGCTAACGTACGTGTAGAAAGACTTTCAGAATTATACCAATTAATGGTCATACGATACTGAGGCAACGATATTCACATACGTAGTGTAGTCCTGTGACCACCTAAAGTCCCCTTATATTTCTCATCAAAACTTTTTCACACACTTGAACAGACTCGAAAGAATGAGCCTGTCCCCATGATTTCTAGCTCGTGCCAACCAGTGGTCGTATGCATAATCTTTACGTTAGGTAACGCACTGCAGTAACCACTGGAAACTCCCAAAACATTAGTAATGTACAGCGAAAACAAGTGGATAAGGAAGGCCCAAAGTAAAATATTTTATTTTTTTACAAGTACATAAAAATATGCAAGTGCAATAACACAAAAAAAAACTGAGACTTTCGGGCAATGCCCTTCAGTTTTTTGTGTTATTGCACTTGCATATTTTTATGTACTTGTAAAAAATTAAATTATTTTACTTTGGGCCTTCCTTATCCACGTGTTTTCGCTGTAATTCCCCCACAGGCCCGCAGTCCGTTTTTGTTCTGCTATTAGTAATGTAGTGTCTACTGCAGTTCACGCAGTGGGTTAATTAATGTATGGCTAATGTATTCAGCCATGTAATGGTATTAAAAGCTTTGGTCCACTTTTCTCTTCCTAACGTTGTTTCATTATGGTAAAGACAAAACACGAGTCACTTATTAGGATGAGAATAATATCATTTTACAATAATGAAATAACACCAATAATAATTACCACGAGCAGTATCGATCACAACAAAGCTGACGGCAAAAGTCGTGTATCTAGGAACAACAGTGATGACAACAACAACCACAGCAGCAAAATCAACAACAACAATAACAGTAAAGGAGGTACGAAGAAAGACAGAGTAATAAATCTTAATGCACCATTTAAAATCCATGTTTTACAAAGCCTTAAACTGTTGTGCTTATCATTTATAATGTAAGTATATATGTGCATACAAACAAACAACAGGACACCATACACATAAGTGCATATTAATTGCGAGCTTGAGCATTAATGAGCGGATCTCTCACATTCATAAGAATTAAATTAGTGCACCGGTGCCGAATGCACCTTTGATAGCGTTCAACATGCAAAGTTAATGTAATTCTTACGATGGTAAATGAGCCCATCGTTTATACCCAAGTTTTCTTTTTTTTTTAATAAAAAACATAAAGCCATTGAAAGTCACTGACCGAGGCATAGACCCTCACTCCCCTCCCCCCTTCCCACCATCCCCTCACCACCCTAGCACCCCCTCCCCATCAAAGTTTCAATGCCCAAGTACATCTAAGTGAGGGCCACAAGGGTAGCTAGTCTATCTCTCATAAGAATTAGCAGGAAGATCCACAGCAGCAGGTATCAGACGTGTAGGTATGAAGATGCCAATGTATTTTTCACTGTTGGCTATATTAGGTTTTACACCTCTCATTAACTTATCCTGGGGTGCCGTTTCAAAATACTTTCCGAAAATGTTGTTTAGCTCTTCCTCTAAATTTTGACACAAAGAAAAATGCACCTGAACCAGTTAGATTTTGAGAACTTAGGCAGTGAAGCAGGCAACCTAATATTTTAGGCCTTTTCACTCAGTAAACAGGGTAACCTTACCCACCTAAGTGACTAAACCTCACCTATTCTGAGTCTACACATATATTTGCACCTATCTAAGCCTTTAAAATTAAAATCCAACCACTCCCCCCCTCCCAATGGCCAATTTTCTGATTTTATAGGGACTATTTAAAATTGCATATTTTTATGCCAGATGCTATTGGCATCTCCATACCTGTGGCCGTACAAATAAATGCATAATCCATACGTTAGTTAATGCACTGCGTCAAACACACTGAACACTGCTAATGTTTTGGGAATTCCCCCTGTTTACCTCAGCTCAGTGCATTAACCAGAGTAAGGATTATGCACACGGCCACTGACCTTGTCTCGGTTACAGAAACAAGCTAATGATCCGATTACTGCCATTGATCACGTGACATAATGTGCTCTGATAGGCCGCTGATATAAAGATCGGAGGGAACATAAGAGTTGATTACATGCCTGACAAAGACAGATCAAATGTACAGAACAAAGCAAATATTTTGGCGGTTAGCTTTGCTCCTTTAGGTGTTAGAATGCAGATGAATTGATATAATCTACAAAGAAACAATCACTTGACAATATTGCACTCAAAATGACCAAAGTTAAAATTCAGATCATTTTATTTTTAAACTAAAGGCATCAAGATTCATGCAGTTGATATGTTATAAAGATTAAAATATGCCATTTATTCGCCTCCAAAATTGCAACTACAAAGATAACACGCTCATTGTTTTACTTTGCCACAAAAATGTTTCTCACGCATTCTCTTAGAAGCCTGAAAAAATGCCCTGGCCTATTTTCAAATCACAGTAACGGTACCTAATTAAACCATATTTCTAGGTGAAATAATATCATTACCAGGAACATCAATTCTGGATGATATTCTAAAATGCAGTGACCTGTGGCTGTATGCATAATCCATACGTTAGTTAACTTATTGCGTTAACACGGTGAACAGTACTAATGTTTTGGGAGTTTCCCATGGTTACCGCCCTGCGTTAACTAACGTATTATGGATTATGCATAGGGTCACTGAACTCTTTTTGCCTGGATAACTCGTGTCCATTAATTAAATACACTGATACGCCGTTCACATGTCAAGTGGTTCCTTCTTTTGAGAAAAACATGCAGTGGGTCATGGGATTGCCGGAGTTGATCTCAGTCAGCCCTTATTGTGTATTGTATTTATGAGGAGTTGTTTGTTCTCAAACTAGCCAAGCCCACGCAAATTTACCCAAATGTTTGTTGTTTTCCAGTCATCTCTCTATTCTTTCGCATTTGAATCATGCATGTAATCTGCTAAAGTACACTAATGCGCACCCACAGCAGGCAGAATGTATGGGAGAGGCAACATTTTTTTGGTAGATAATAAATGAATATTTATTGCACCCAAATCGGCCGCTTTCAACGACTGCTGAGATCTAACGACTAGTAAACAGCGCAAAATGATGTTAACACTTCGAATATCTAAGCTCGAATCAGATGTAATTTTTTTGTTATTTCAGAACAATCACGTCGAGATAATTATACTATATTTAAAAACCATAATATTCTTTATGTAATACGAATTGCAGAAATTTAAGTTCAGATACCAGATGGAATATGGTACAGTATATTAATTATCTTGTACCCATCCATGAAGACGCTAACTACAAGGTTTAAAAATTATGATTGTTACATGAATTATGAACTGCGAATTTCATAAGCAAACTTTACAAACTATGACATACACAGGCAAACAGTACAAGTGCCTTCGTGTCTACATCTCAGGCGTATATTATTCTTCGAATAGTGTGTGATGAGGGAAAGAGAGAAAGAAAGTACGGGACAGAGAAACAGACAGACAAAGAGGGAGAGAAAGAGAAAGAAGTGTAAGGAAGTGTGCACTAGAGTGCACTCACTCACTTTTGGTCTCTCTATCTTCTCGTTATCAATTTGATGAATATACAGTATGTTATTATAATAAACAGAATTGAATTGAATTGAATTGAATTATGTAACCTGGGTTCGATTGAATAAACTTGAATTTAATTTAATCTTTAACAAATCCCATACTATCTTCCTCCTTCTTCCTCCCTCAAACTTCGAATACTGTAATCTCCTTCACAGAACAAACAGGTAATGCTGCGGATAACAAAATTATTGTAATGTTCAAGTATTTATCCAGTAGGGTACACAAGTCACAATTTTCGCTATCAGCCGTTGTTAAGTCTCACATTCGGATTGTTTTTTTAAAGTAGTCTACATGTTTTATTTTTTTTTAATTCTATGGTCCCACATCCAAACAATATGAGTGGGCAAATGAGTCAAAATGATGTCATCAGTTCTTGTCGACGATCGGGAAACTTAATAATGCTTCTCTGAGTGTGTGCATAGCGTCATAGAATCTTCCTACAATAAAATAAATGGCGCCCAGAATGTACGAGAAGATCTGCTGAAAAGGGATTTATATTCACAGGATTTTCGGCGGGATTAAGGCAAATAATATGAATTTTTTGCGTGTCATGTGCATTTCTTCTATTTTGCCGTAATGATTTATCGAGCCAACAAAATTTAATTGGTGTCGATTTGCTGTGACAAGGCCAAATATCACTTTATTGACAAATTTTCAACTTTCAATATTCTGCACTTCATCTTGTCATCAACTTTACGACCACGTCATGTCAGATGAGGAAGAAGAACTACTCAACTCGGATTTGACAGGAGAGGAGAGTTCTCAAATTTTCTATAGCAATGAATGGATGGTTTCAAGCAGCTCTCACACAGTGAGCGAGATGTCAGGCCAACCATATGATTCATGCGAGAGGACACAAAAATCAAGAGGGCTTCAACAGTTTCTTCCAAGCCGCGAATACATTCCTGAGAACGTCGATCCTTCTCAGATGTGTCGTTCTGATCCTATAGGAACTGAGTATATTGAGCTGTCTGTCTTTGATAGGGAAAGAGATTTTCAAAAAGCCAGTGTTAAAGAAAGGGTATACTCTAACTTTGGGCAAGCCAGGAGTTCGTTCAAAGATGCACCGTGTGTCATTGAGGTAGCTGATGGCGTGGGGATGACAGGGTACACACCATTGTTACATAATAACAATTGTGATGATGATGATGATGATGGTGGTGGTGGTGAATATACTACACATCTGATTGGTGCTCAGTCTTTAAAGATTCAAAGAGCTCAAGAAGGCTGCGCCCGACTTTGGAATGAAGACGAAACTGGCTTCTATCAGAATGAAGCTTCAGACAATATTGGCGACAGGGCCTCAAACTTCACTGTTGACCAAGAGAACGTTAACAGAAGTAATATTCGACAAGATGCCAGGAGACGGGTATTTGTCAACCCTGCAGTGGACAGATTCAATGTGAGCAACTCTGCTGGTCAAGATGACGAGAGCCCTCCTTCTTCTTCTTCGGGTTCTCCATCTGACAGTAGCAAGGAAGCTGCAAATAGAGACACAGGCGGTGATGAGGCTGATAAAAGCAGCAGTGTAGGCACCAGCAGCATCGAGACCAGTCCCAGCGGTGGTGGCAGTCCTAGTGGAAGTAGTGGTAGTAGTAGTAGTACCAGCACTAGTAGTGGAAGCTCGGGATCTTCATCCTCATCGTCCAGCTCCAAAAAGAAGAAGAAAAAAGTAAAAAAGAGACACGGCTTCTGGGGAAAGTTGATGAGATCTTCACCAGATGAACAAAAGCTTCTGAAGGCCGTTCTCTGGTTCCCCGTGGGCATTGGGCTCTCGCTGATCATCTACTACCTGGTCATTGACAAGATGAAGTTGGTGTTCAAAACCAAGGCGTTGATTGGAGGCGCCATCGGGCTTGTTCTGTCCCTGACTTTCGCCTTCAGCATCCAGATGCGTTGTACAATGTGTTTGGTGATTCCTACCTTCGTTGGTAAAGCAGGCAGGTCGTATATTGCTGCCTTCGCCATGGTGTACCTTATCAATGGACCCATTACGAATCTCATGGACAATTCGAAGGTAAGTTTGAAAATACTGCGGTCATCCCACTTTACAAGTGCCCTATTTACATTTGGCTACGATGTGTGACTCGTCTGAGGTGTGCCTGAGTCACAGAAAGGGTAGGGATAGGAGAGAGGTTTCTGAAAAGAGAGAGCGCCTAGATATTTTCCAACTTCTCTCCTAAGGGTGCTCTCTCTCTTCTCCAGCCCTGCTTGTAACACTAATCTAAGGGCACACTGAAAGGGTCCTAGGACTTTGCTCAGTAGATAGAGAACACTTGTAAACTGTACTGACCGCTGGTAGACCTCGCCTGCCCCAACCAACTCGATTCCCAGGAATCGGTTTTCATAATCACAAGACTATAAAATATTCGAGTTAGTGAAGTAAACTTTGAAACATGACTTTAAAAAAATATTGATGGATCACATCATTACAGCGAGTATTAGTTTTTTTACAAACACATAAGACTCGAGATCGTGAGTCTACATACACGCCTATGTAGACTTCTCAATGTACAATCTTGTCCCGAAACCCTACAATGCTTACTAGTATGAAAATAGAGAATTTAAATGACAATTGCGCACCATGGCGCTCTGCACTTCTCTCTAGCGTTTACTTTACCGTTCAGTAATGTTTTCCCCTTAAAACATCCTGAATCTTCTGTCTTATTAGTAAACTGCTGGCCTAAGCCCACTAAGAAATTAACTTTGAAATCTTATTCATGTCGAATTTCTCAGGAGATTGTGCGCTCTTTGACCTGCACGTCTGAACTGCTGGCGAATCATACCAGAGAAAAGTGGAAATTCAGACTGGCGCCTGTGACTAACGCTTTTGGAGATCTGGCGAAAGACGGTTTCTATCTCAAGAAAGTGATTGAAACTTCTTTGTCTTCTTCCGTCTTTTTTCTCCTCAGTCCTCGTCTGCTCCTGCTCCTCGTCTTCATCGAACTGCATGTATTTATTTATCTCCTTCTCTCCCTCCTTCTTATTCTATTTTGTCCCTATCCCGCCCTTTTTCATTCTTCTAACTTCTTTTCTTCTGCTGTTCCTCTTATCCCACTCATCTTTTTCTTCATTCTTCTCTCTCTTCCACTTCCTCCTCTTTCCTTCTTCTCCACTTTCCTCTCAACTCCCTCTTATCCGGCTTTCTTTGTCTCTTCCTGATATTTTTACCATCGAAACCGTTCCCCTCGACTATCTTTCACGTTTATCTTAGAGACTTCACATTTTCACAGTATACATTGGCACCCCCTACCACCCCTGCCTCTACCACTGCCAGAACTAGGACTGCCACTATCACCACTATCATTACCTCCACTGCCACCACCACCACCACCACCAGAAGTAGCATTGTTAATACCTCCACTACCGTCTCCCCCAAAGGAGTTAGCACTACAAACGTCCATAACCACTATGAGATAGCAGAGCTATCACTACCACTGAAATTGTCTGCTTGGCCAGCACCATAAACACCACATTATTAACACAACCAGCACCAACAACATCATTACAACAACCTGCATAAGGAGCATAATCATCAGCGCCAACCTCATTATCTTTACCACTTTCGTTGCCGCCACACGCACTACCATCACTATCAAGATCACCATCATTATTTGCAAAACATTTATCCACACTGGAATTAAATAAGTAAGTCAAAAACACTATAACAATTTAACAAAATTAATACACGAATTTTCGGACTAGCGTCCTTCGTCAGATGTAGGAAATAAATGAACTAAGAATGACATGTCATAAAGTAAAAAAAAAAAAAAATTGATCAATAGTCATGAAACAGCTTGAGCAGACACAAATATCAAANGCCAGCACCATAAACACCACATTATTAACACAACCAGCACCAACAACATCATTACAACAACCTGCATAATGAGCATAATCATCAGCGCCAACCTCATTAGCTTTACCACTTTCGTTGCCGCCACACGCACTACCATCACTATGAAGATCACCATCATTATCACCATTGTCACAATCTGAGGTTTGTGGGGTCGGCTATTGGGTAGGGCAGCTTGGAAAAGATACAGTATTTATCTCTCGATCGTCACTCCTCTCAGGTCTAAAAGAGTACCTGCCTATTGAGCTGAGAGGGGAGGATGGGGGAGGGGAGGGGGCTGCATGGTCGTTACTAGTATTAACGTTCTTATATATTTGTAGTACATTCACACTATAGCTAAAAAGGTTTTGTAAGAAACTAACGCTATTCAAAAACGCTTTCCAAGTCCTAAGGCATTAGATGGCTTTGATTTGCCCAATGGATGTTACAAAATGTGGTTAGAACTAGTAGTAAACGTTTAGGATGTCTCATGAATTTTATAACAAGCGTCTGGTATTCAAGTGTGTTTCTGTGTATGTATGATGTATATATCTCCTGTTTGTCTTACTAAGAATGAGATCTATAATATGGTCTAATAGGCCTACCGTGTAACAATTTCTCTACGCTGTAAATAAAATTTCTATTTCCATGCAATTTATTTTTTTTCATTTTAATTATCACCATCATCAGCACCATCCTCTCTGCTTCCCTTCCCTTTCCCTTTCTCTCTTCCATCCCGATACATTATCTGCCAACGACATCAGAAAGTTTTCTCAATCCGCATCAGGTGGCTAAGAGAATTGAGAAAGCTTTCATCCCGGTGAAGAAAGAAATCCAGGATAACATGAGAGAGAGCAGAAGGTTGGAGAAACACATCAAGAAAGTGGAGAAGATGACGGACTCGAAAGAGGAGACGGTGGAGAAGATAGAGAAAGAACACAAGGACGACGATAAGAAACTGGAGACTGGTAAGATGTGTGGGTGGGGTNGGGTGGGGGTGAGCGGGGGTTGGGGGTGGATGATGATGAAAATGTTAATGAAATGTGTTCAGGGCCGTTGTGTGTCATAATTATGCTGCAAGGACAGCGGTGCTGAATTAATGTCCATCAATTGTTGGATGAATTGCGGAGTTGAATTAAAGTCTAGCAGCTGTTAGATGACTTGCAATGCTAAATAAAGCCAAAGTCTGTCACCTGATGATAAATTATGGAGCTGAATTATTATCTGTCAGCTGTTGGATAAAATATATTGGTGGAATAATATCTTGTAGCTGTCTGATGAATTTCAATGTCAGTCAGTCTCACCCACTGAATAAATTGCAGTATTGAATCATGTGCGTTTGTTTGTAAATGAACTACAGACTTTAATCTACGGTTGCCAGCTTCTGGATGAAACGTCAGCAGTTGGATAAATAAACTGCAACGTTGAATGTTAGATACTGCATGAGCTGCCACTTTTTTTTTTTTAAAAACAGATCTAAAACTCCTAGATGATTTGCAGTTTTCAATGAAATATCTCTCACTCAGATGGAAAAAACTCCAATGGCGAAACTGCAATGCCGAATCTAAATACAAAAGAATAATCTAGCGGCTGGTTGAAAATTGGCGTGGGAGCCACATCGAAGCCAATCATTGCTACAGCCATGATCANTGCAGCGTTGAATGTTAGATACTGCATGAGCTGCCACTTTTTTTTTAAAAAAAAACAGATCTAAAACTCCTAGATGATTTGCAGTTTTCAATGAAATATCTCTCACTCAGATGGAAAAACCTCCAATGGCGAAACTGCAATGCCGAATCTAAATACAAAAGAATAATCTAGCGGCTGCAGCCAGTGGGCCAGGCATGGACAAAAATTAAAAAATCATGAATTTTTTAATCTTGATTTTTCCATTTGAAAAGACAGTAAACACCTCCATGACTCGGGAAAGACACATATATTTATACTTTTCCACTTATTTATTCAGATGGACGTCCTATATCTGCAGGGTTTTTTATTATGGATTTCATTGTTTTGTTATTCCTGTTTTTATGCATGGCATTATTGCCTCTTGTGACACCGGCCATATTTTCAAAATCACATATATTTGCAAAATTCATTAATCAGGCATGTGTCCTGGAAACTGCAGCTCGATTTTGTTCAAAATGTATGAAATCGAGAAAAAAAATAGGCTTTAAAGGAAATGACCCTCGAAATTGAAAATTTTGAAGGGGGTAATATTTTCATGCTATGTGCAGAAATTTTCGATGGGCAATGATGAGCATTTAACACATATCATTTGAATGTAAAATGGTTGCAAGTTATTATCCAAATAAATTCATCTGCAGCCAGCTGCAGCTGCGAGTACACCACATCACCAAATGCGTCGGTACTGCTGAAATTGAACGGATTTTGAAAGTCACAATATAGAATATTATGTTACGATGTTGATTCCTTCGGCTCTTAAAAGAAATATTGCCTTGCTATTACACATTAACCTATGATTTTCATGATATTTCAGCAATATGAAGGTTACAAATCGTGATTTTTATAATATTTTGAGGAGAGTGATTTATGAAAATGCGCTCTCTGGAGCATCTGAGCCCGGTTGTTTCGATATTTTAAAATCAAAACTTGTGGAAGTCCTCACGTTTCCCCCCGAATTAGAGGAATTTAACAAAAGCGTGGAGTGTTTCCCTTCGAAATTTTCGCAGTAAATGGCAGCAGGTGTTGAGGGTAGCCAGCCGTTTTGAGACATGTGATTCAGTTTGGCTGAATGATGTTTCATTTGAGTAGGACACTGATCAAAGCCCTCCAAGTAAGACTTCTGACAAGCAGTGTCAGTAGAGCCCAAGACCAGTCGTTGGAAGACCTTAAGGTTCAATGGGCCCTTTTAAGGATGCATCCACTAAGACAAAACTACGTCTGCCCCTGAGCTACTTCATGCAACAGCGTCAAGCTTGAGGAAGGATGGCAAAACTCAGGCAGAAAAATGATAGAATCTGGGAATATATCCGAAATACCCATTTATACACCTGAGAAAGCTTTGGCATTGCTGCTAGACTGTGGATTGACTAAAGCTGGCTACCAGATCTGAAGAAGCCTTAGAATCAAGAAATAAAGATTTTAAAAAATTCAGAGAACATTTTGCCCGCAAGTGCTCCAGATCAAAAACAAATGAAGACGTATTCAGAAGGTTGCTTTATTCATCCGACCCAAAACTCAGCAGCATTCGTATAGGTGGTCCGTCAAAACGAAAACAGTCCCTGGACAAAGAAGCTATGAGCTTACTGCAGGGGCCCTCCCCACCTTAATATGAACTATGTTTCTCAAGGTTCTGATAACTGTTGGA
>JAWQUT010000198.1:891159-914239 GCA_033807755.1 Ellobium chinense | reverse complement strand
TGTGTGTGTGTGTGTGTGTGTGTGTGTGTGTGTGTGTGTGTGTGTGTGTGTGTGTGTGTGTGTTTATATTTTCTATTGAATTCTGCATTATAACCGCCTGCTGTTGTTTTGAATTTACTGAAACAAAAGTCACGTTACTTCTCATGGTCAGAGTTCACAGGTTGAAGGTTATGCCATGCTTTGTAGGTAGAAATTAATGAAAAATATGCACTATGACCAAGTTTTCAGACCAAGAAATGTGTTTCTTCTTCAGACCAAAGAATAAATTGGCAGAAATCATAAGAAGAAAAGCTTGAAAAAATATAAAGGAGATATATATGAGATAAATTGCTTGAAGAAATAAATCCATTAAATATTTTTGTTAAAAGTTGTGCGTCAAACTTAGGCAAAATCATATTTAAGTTCAATAACATGTCTGAACATGATTAAGTACATCATCACCATCTTGTTGTTTCACACAAAATGAAATGAAATGGCGTCCACCAGTGTCGTACTTTACAATTTTATTTAAATTACAAAAAGAAGCACACAATAAGGAAAATGTCAAATTTTCGGAATTGAAAATTTCTTCATCAGGAATAATAATAACAATAATGATAAGGAAGAAGAAGACATGAAGAGGACTAAGACTTTATAAGGGTGCTAATTTCAAAGGATTCGATAAGAGTTCACTAAAGAAAACAGGGAGAGAGAGAGTGTGTGTGTGAGAGAGAGAGAGAGAGAGAGAGAGAGAGAGAGAGAGANAGAGAGAGAGAGGTGAGGGGAGTTCAGATAGAACAAGAACAAAGGCGTCACCCAGGTTTTGAGGAGGTAGGAAACAGACTGAGGTAAGAGAATGGTTAAAAGGAGCTATGGAATACAGAAATTATCGCTACAGAGTGGCAAAGATCATTATAGGCCTATATCGAGGAATACCTGCGCAAAATGCCGTATCACTATATAGGCCTACATTACATAAGAAATGTATAAGATCTTTCCATAGGCACCCCTCGATATGTGTACCGTTGCTTTAAATAACTCAGGCATTGAGCTTATCTAAATCTCCCACCCTTTCACTACGTCTCTCAGCTACTCTATTTCTGTTTCTATCTCTGGCCCACATACTCCTTTTCACTTGCTTTTCTTTGTGCATCTCTTATTTCAATTGTCAGTCTTGATAAAGTGTTGAATCACGAAAAGTTGACAAATTTAAAAAATTAAATCCATAATATATACTGTATATATGTATATATATATATATATTTTTTTTTTGCAAAATACACGTTTTGTGTCCTACTTGGGCAGAATCATATCTAATTTCAATGATATACCATCTTCATCAAAATCATCGTCCTCGTCATCATGAACCATCACCACCATGTACTACGACCACCACCAATTCTTGCTCAGCTCTAACCAAGTCAGAGAAGGGTCAGTTCACCAAGGGGACCTTCAAACTCTTGCTCCGAGTCGTCATCTCAGCGATCATCTGCTACATGGACAGTTTACTGTATCAGGTAGGTAAACAAATTTATATAACAGGTGGATGGACAGTTTACAGTGTCAGGTAGGTGAACAAATTTATTTTATCAGCTAGATGGACAGTTTACTGTGTCAGGTAGGTAAACAAATTTATCATATCAGGTGGATGGACCGTTTGCTGTGTCAGGTAGGTAAATACATTTATTTTATCAGGTGGAAGGACAGTTTACTATATCAGATTGGTTAACAAATTAATATATTACATCTATATCAGGTAAATGGACAGTTCACTGTATCAGGTATATAAATGAGCTAATTTACAATGTGTATGCGTATGTGTGCATACGTGCTTTTGCGTGTGTGTATGTGTGTGTGTGTGTGTGTGTGTGTGTCTCTGTGTGTGTGTGTGTGTGTGTGTATGTGTGTGTGTGTGTGTGAGAGAGAGAGAGAGAGAGAGAGAGAGAGAGGGAGAGAGAGAGGGAGAGAAAGAAAGGAGGCATTGAAAGTAGCTTCGGTGCAGGAATGAGGCTTGAAATATTGAAATAAAGAAATCAGCACGAAGCCTAACTATTATAACATTATACATAAAATCCCATCTTTCTATCCCCAGGTATTAGATATTATAGCGGAAAACAGCAGAATCGAATACCATCAAGAAGGGAGGCACGTCGTTGATATACGGGTACGATTATCTTTTATATGTCATTTGATAAAAGCTACACTAAGTACAATGGTTTCATACAGTATTTGATGTAATATTTGTCTTCTTGAAGTTATTGAGTTTCGCGTTGACGGTGGCTTAAATCACCAAAGCAGGGATTAACCTTTCCGTACTCACGGCTAGGCAGGTAACATAAGGTACATGTGCACTGTGGTCATAGAAGAAAAAAAAGGACATACTGCTCTTCAAACACGTAGACACGCTTGCCCGCTCTCGCACGCGGGCGCCCCCACACACACATACACACTCACACACACAAACACATACACACACACAAACGCATACACACACACACACACACACAAACACATACACAAACGCATACACACACACACACACAAACACATACACACACACACACACAAACGCACGCACACACACACACACACACACAAACACACACACAAACACACAAACACATACACAAACACAAACGCATACACACACACACAAACACATACACACACACACAAAGGCACACACACACATACATACACACACACACACACACACACACACACACACACACACACACACGCAAACATACACACACAACAGCAACAACAAACAAAATCGTTTTTAACAACTTATTTTCGTCAAGAAAAAAATGGCGAAAACAATTCTCTCTCTACTTTCAGTTTGTAATGCCATTTAAGAACCACAGATTTTGTTGTATGCAGATAGAGAAAACAAAAAGAGTGTGTACAGTTGCTGTAAATGGGAAGGGTTAATTGCCATCAATGACAGAAGGTTACAGTGAAGCACATATGCAGCTATAGAAGTCCGAAGTTTTTCTCCCCCTCTACGACGATGAAATAAAATCAAAAGAATTTGACGCCAGTCACGTTATTTGGCACTAACCAAACGCCATTATTTTGTTTCCCAGGTGTATGGTAACGGGTTCATGAGTGCCCTAGTGCGGATGTTTCTGACGAAGTTTAACACCAACCACACCCTGGACAAGGTGACGACCAACCATGACTGCCTGCCCAACCCTTCACAAACAGACATTGTCGTTATCTCCTTCATCTTCATCACTTACATCCTTGTGTGGATTTTCATGTATTTCGAGGCTTTCGGATTAAGATTGAGGTATAATAGAGAAGGATGTAACTGCCGTTTTGTGTCTAATATGCAGTACATTGCTGAGTTGGGGAATCGCCAGTGAGAGACCCAGGCTTTGGCTAAGATTCGTAGACCATGACAGCAATAACCACAGTATCCTGTCACAAGTTCTACTCTCTGACGTCGCTGTATTTCTTAAGTCAATTATTTCATTTCATCTTAAACAAACTTGGTTCACTGTGGGTCACGTAAAGCATTTCAAATTCTCATTCTCTTCTCTCAGGCGTGTCATAGCTTCATTCTTCTACCGGAAGCGGGAAAAGAAAAGAGTCTTGTATCTCTACAACGAAATGTTCCGAAAACGAGTCGGCTATCTCCGGCACATGCGCAGTAAAATCCGCAAAGCTCTTCGAGCACGGGAGCTGAAGAAGAAAGTGGGGCTGATTATGGCCCTGCAGGTAGGAACGCAACCACTGACAGTTCTACTTTATCGTCGTGGTGGTTGTTCTTGTTGTCGATGTTGTTGTTTTACAATTCGGCATTTTTCTAAAACTTATACGTCCATGATTGCTCAATGCTCAACCTCTGTTTTCAGCAGTTTTCTTTGCCTGTACGATTTGTTTTTTGTGGCGTTATCATTAGTTTCATTGATCCCCTTCAGTGTCTGTCTCGTATGGTTGTTCTATGACACAAACCGTGTCGTGGCAGACACCCATTTCTTATGCTCCGGACTCCCAAAGCGCCAATATTTTAAACTGATTCTCCATTGCTGTGCTGACTGTTTGATTCCTAGATCCCTTTCTCCGTGTAATTTATTGTAATATAACTCTTGAAACACGAAATAATGGCTAGGATGAAGAATGCAAATTATGAGCAAAAGAGATTGCTATAGAATTGTTAAGTAGTCTACGAATACTGGCTAACAACGAATAATCCTGACTTATATGTATTGTCCAGACTGAAAAAGACGCAGTGAGATAGGCATATGATGAGCTACAGACGTTCAGCATAAGAAATTACATGACATGTACAAAGAATATAATTTCTATCTGCCACCGATCATCAGCACCAAGGTCTTGATGTGTTCCTAACATGTAATGTGAACAATGAAACGATCCTCATGCCTGCTTCGTATGGCAAAGAGTAATCGACCTAGAATCGAGGCTTTTGATTTCGCTATTTGGAACATGGACAATGAATATCGTGATTTTTGAGAATTCGAATATCATACCGCCACTTTCTCGCACGAACATTCCTTCAAGACCGTCTATGTAGCCTACTGCCGTATTCCTCTTGTTCCCCCCAGCGTACGTTTCCCAGACTGTGTGGATGTCTGAAAGTCTTCAAGTCCTCGAAGGACAACTGTATCATATGTAACGAACCGGAAGGAGAAGGTTTTCACAAGTGTCCTCGGCCCGGATGTGGAATCGGCTACTGCAAGGAATGTTGGATTGACGTGAAGAGAAAGTAAATACTGTAATATATAACGGATTCTATACACGATATCCTTGTTTGAATCACATCATAATCCGTGTGTCACAGTATGAGCAGTGACGTAGGGTCAAGCAAAAGGGAAGGGGGCTGGCTCAGCAAGAAACACAAACGTCCACACATTGGGTTAAGTCTAGATAAGCGTGCACTTCAGGTTCACGAAACTGCACGTTTTTGCAGCAATTTTCTAGGATACTTCCACAAGAGCTTGGTTTAGAGTAGGGATAAGGGCAGGGGTAAGGCTAGACCTAGGGCTAGGACTAAAGAAGAAAAAGAAAATTTGGGAGAGTCTCTGGACTTTATCATCGCCAGGGAACTCTGTCATGTTGTGATTTCTCTTCTCTATTCCTGCCCCCAACCCTAAACCAAGCTCTGGACTTTAGCGTTCTGGAATATTGTACATGAAGGAAGTCAGTCAGATTTAGCGCGTCAGCATGATTACGGCTATATTGCGCATTTCTGATTTAAAGACTAAATTATTGGGTAGGTGAATTCACCTGTACCACTTGTTCTAGACACAATATACAGTTAGTAATGAACCTCTGCCTGTCTATATATATACAGTATGTGATTATGTCAACACTCTTAATCATGTAATTTACAGGAAAAAAAATAACAGCTGTCATGCAGCTTAGGGGTTCATTCCCTCTCTCCCTCTGTCTCTCTGTCGCTGTCTTTCTTTCTGCCTCTTTCTTTCTCTCTCTCAGCCTTTTTTTTTTTTTGGTTTATCCCGTTTCTTTCTTTGGGGCCCCCCAGGCCTTCGGCCTTCCCCTCCACCACAATGCAAGGACTGCGGGGGGATTCAAATTGATTATACTTTTGAGGCATAGGGCATAACAGCAAAAAAGCAAGCATTCTCTGATTTTTTTTAAATTTTCACCGTTTCCAGAAAGTTGAGCTACGATATTACAGATGTAATTGTGGGCCATTTCCTGTCTGTCCGCAGATGTTACGCCTGTGGTGAAGGTGAGGGTTCCAGCGACTCCGATTCAGACCAGAGTACGGCTAGCGATTTGTCCGAAGAGAGTGACTAAAATGCAGATGACCACATGCACTGATAGATAGGCCCATGGAGACCACAGAGCGTCATGGCACCGAGAACATTGTGGTCATCTCTGTTTATAAATGTTTTGTCCATATTTATGGTATACATTATTATATTATTGTTTCTTTCTTTCTTTCTGATTTATTGTTATATCTTTCCTTCTTTCTATCTCTCCCTGTCCTCATTTCCTTCCCTTTGTCCTGACTTTCTTAGATTTATTGGAGACTATGTACATGTATTAAATAAAGGTTACAGGCCTAGAGCCCGATAAAGATTTCGAATGTTGAATCTTGAATCTTGGCATAATCCTGGGACTCTTTTAACGTATATTTGGGTCACTGTTGGGAGCAGGATAACACAAGAGAAAACATCTTTGGGGAAAATATTCAGGCATTAGCTAAGGCGCCTTTCCCAGCTTCTCTCCTACAAGTTGTACCCATGATCACATTGGGAACGTCCCTGGAATGCACCAAATGGGCATAGAACACTTGTAAACAGCGGTGACCAGGCGTCGTGGAATGTGGGTAGAGCAGAGCATGGTTGCACTTTGCAGGAGAATCATCGGACAAATTGGATTCCACCGTTCTACCCAAGGTCTCATTAAAGGCGAGGACTAGTTTTGAACATATAAAAAGGGTTATTATGCTAACAGTACATGGAGTTGAAGGGGAAAAAAAAAAACAAAAACAGGTCTTTAAATGTTGCAGCCATACTTCAATATTAAATACGCCCCCGATGCATACTTACAGTATATCGTCACCGTCCCCTAATACTGTCGTAAATGCAAATCTACCAAAAATCAGTTACGACAGTGTTAGGAGACGGTGACGATATATCATCTAGAACTTATTACTGAGATATACTTAATGAGATCCACTTAACTTTTTTTTGTGTTTTGCTTTGATGTAAACTGTTCCTCTGTACATACAGTATATAATTAGACAATGTATCCTTGTCGTATGACCGTGAAAATAGGCTGGAGTAAAAGTAAGAGCAATGTTTTCAGGACCATTGATGATGGCAAACTTTTACATGTTCAAACCGCTTTTATTGTACTTTGGAATGACTACGTTTCAAAGCAAAAAGTTACGCCATATCATGCGTTGTTTCATTTCATGTTTAATTATTAGATATATCTGTGTTTACGCTTTGCAAACTGCCCACCGTTGCGTCATACAGTTGCATTTTAAGATAAGCAGGACTGATGGTTAACGAGAACGAGAGGGGGGGGGGGGGAGAGAAAGAGAGATAAAAATGAAGATATATAGAGAGAATATATGCATAGAATCATAGAAATATAGAGAGAATATATGCATAGAATCATAGAAATATAGAGAGGATAGGGTACAGAGTTTGGAAAGTAATTGGACGAAGAGGATAGAAAGATTGGTAGAACTGATCGTTCTGAATCCGTTCACACTCAAGCTGGGTAATACAATGTACACTGCAATGTTAGCACAACACATGTGGACATTGAATGTACGAAATGTTTGCGATCTTGCGCATTAAGAATGGGAACTATCATCGTAAGAGTTACCTCAACTCTGCATGTTGGAAAAGCTACTGATAGTGTATTCAGCATCGATGCACTAGTGTTCATTCTTATGATGGTAGGAGATTATATTGTTAATACGCAAGCTTTCAATTATAGGCCTATTTTCACCAAATAAACGAAGGTAAAGGCACCATTTTCTCTGCATGTAGTCACGTTCGGTCATAAGGTCCAGTTCATTAAGCAGGGAGCGGAAAAGAAACTGAATAACGGGAAGTCTGGCGACGTTTTGTGTGTAAGAATGAAAAGATTAAACGACCCAAATGGGCCCCTCAGCTGAGATTAAACCTTTATCCTATCTATGTACAGTACTTAACTTATTTTTGTAACTTCATAGAACAGTAAAAGCATTTTGGCCCACCGTTTTTACTATTATATTTACTTATTGTGCACATAAATTGACATTTCTTTTTGTGTTGTTCGTGCCTTCAAAAATAAAACTTCGCTTTCCTTGTTAACATCTCAAGAATATATTTAATTTCATTGTTTGTGCAGGATAACAACGCCTCCCCCATTCCCCCTCAAAAAAGTATCCTTCTTTCCCTTCCCGCTACCCAGGGCAAAGTTACTTCAACAAAAATCTTTATCTCTACATTCATATTTACAATCCAATTTCCGTACTTTCACAGAAGAAAAAAAGAAAAAGGAGAAGGAGAAGGAGAAGGAGAAGCAGAAGCAGAAGAAGAAGAAGAAAAGAAGAAGAAGAAGAAGAAAAGAAGAAGAAGAAGAAGAAGAACAACAGTAACAACGATACAATATACGATACTACAGTCCAACAAGAAGACATTAAATCAAACATACAGCCAATTCCATATGCATTTTTCATTTCATTTTATTGCCTGTAATTTAATTGTCAACAAAGTCTGAGTAAACAAGTCAGGAATAGGTAATATATCTTACATCATTATATTAACATCATGAAGTTCAATCGATCAAAACACACAGAGAAACCACAAAACAATTTCAATACAAAGTCAAAATTAGCTTCAGAGGGTATTTTCCACTTAAAAATAAACATGGTCTCAGAAAATGCAACCACAGGACCAAACCTGACCTTCAAGCATGTTTAAGTTGCGTTACAGTCATTGCAAAAGAATATTCAATAATAACACGGTATGTTTATACATCAAGGGCCGTAATTTTCATTTGCACTAAGTGTCAGGTATTGACGATTGAATTTTCTCCACACATATTACGGACAGGCACACACAAACTTCCACTTTAAAAAAATGCACATTTATTCATCTTCCTACGAGCACAAAATCAAAGGAATTCTCTTCATACGCTGATTTGTGAGAAGAAACTCCCCTAATGCAAGGTATCCCTAAGTACATTTTTCAGGTACAGACCAAAGTATGTGGTGAGCCCATCAACAAGTACTCCATTGCTTCTGTGGGTCAGCTCAGCATGCTTAATTCACAACTGAAGGTTGAGGCATGGAAACAAAACTTAATGACCGACACATGATTTTGATCTTTTATTGAGCGGCCATCTAGTATCTTATATAAAAGCATTCTTTTTTTCTAACTACAGTATAAAAGGTGCAACACTGTAAAGTTTCTCGTTAAGATAGGCTCGTGTGAAGCAACAAGCAGTTTGTCTAAGGCCTGTAGGAGGTTGTCTAAAGTCTAACTCAACTCGCTGAACCAGACATAGAGTACCTTGACCACAGTGCAACCAGCCCTCAATGCAACCACTTTGTGTAACTCCCTCTTAAAAGAAGTTATTTAAAAGAAAATGAAACTGCAGTGGCCTCCCTTAGGTCAAACCAACTACAGTTCACTTCCGGGTAAATTTAAGCCTTTGTTTTGAGTTCCAACTGACACAAAAGCACGATGGAAAAAAAGACATCAGCAAAGAAGATTTCAGGTGAGTTTTTGACAGTGTCATTTTTTCACTTTTTTATGTTTAGTTTCATCGTTTAAGATAATCACAATACACGAGATACATTGAAATTAGAACTGATACGTGTCAAATTACTCTTGTGCCTAAGAAAGCCCCACAAATGCAGTGGTTGCACCCAGGGCAGGGCAAAATTCAACTTCGCCCACGAGCAACCACAGTGGTTGCAGTGAAGGTAAGGAAAAATATTGATACCCCTACATGCAACCAATATGTGGATGTGGTGGTATTTGATTTAAGGACATAGTCTATCTTGTTTCTTTAAATCTCTATTTCTGCTTACTTTCAGCTCCTTTGTTAGCTCTATCATACTACTCTATATTAAAATATAAGACCAAGATCTCTAGATCTAGGCTAATTAATGTCCTACTGCGGGTAAGATTCAAGTTTACGCTCCACTATCCCTGACCCTATTTGATCAGCAGCAGCCCACTTGATCTAGATCTAATTCACCCAAGTGCTCTAAACTATTCGATTGTTGGCAAGCATAATAGCATCCATTTCATATTATATGAGGAGCCTTAAACTTAGAATCTTTCCCTACACTATGCGGACATAGAAAAACATTTACATCTTTCTAGATCTATATCTCCCTAGTTTGTTTCTTTTCCTTAGGTTCGAAAACCGCGAAGCCGAAATCATGGACCCAAGACGATTTGGAGGCAGCTCTGCAAGCTGTTTCCAATGGCATGTCGAAGAGGGAGGCAGCCTCAATATATGGAATTCCGTGGGGCACTTTTGCATGCAAAGTAACAGGGAGAGGGAAGATGGACTCTTCAGCGCCTCAAACCTATCTCACAACAGAAGAAGAACAAGAGATTGTTCACTACATAAAAGACTCCTCTGACAGAGGGTTTGGAAAGAGCAAAACAGAATTGCTGCTCACGGTGCAGAACATGCTGAACTACAGGGGCCGTGAAACGAAATGGGCAAACAATATGCCATCAGAAAAATGGTATCGACTGTTTAAAATCCGGCATCCAAAGATCACTCTGCGTACCCCGCAAAAACTTGGAAAACAAAGAGCTTATGTCACAAAAATCAGCGATTCTGAAGTGGTTCAACGAGTTCAAAGCAGCAGTGGCAGATAGAGATGCCAATATTTTGCTAGATCCTAATCGCATTTTCAATTGCGATGAATCCGGTTTTAGTCAGGATGCTTCCTCAGGCAGGATTCTGTCCTTTGTTGGGACAAACTTTATTTACCAGCTTTCTGAAGTATACAACAGGGGCAGTGTCTGGTAAGGCACATAAAAGGCAAGTAGCAGAGAGCGAGGAGGACAAGGAAAAGAGGCTAAAAAAGTATAAAGAGGAACGGAACAGACAGTTCCAGGCTAGCTGGAAGAATGGCAGACCATGGCTGTTGTACCCGGGGAATGAGCGCATGATGAGGTGTGCATGGTACATAGAAGGAGACAAATAGGAGGGAAAGAGGAATGCTTTTGTTGATGGGACAACACTGATGAAGTTAGAAACTGTGAAACAGCATGAGTGCTGTAAGCAGCATTTAAAGAATGCTCATAAGTATACCAGAAAAACTCTGGCTCAGAGTGAAGCTGGCCGCTGCTTCTAAAGGAGGTAGATTACTCCAGATTAGTCATAAAGTTTTACACAGCTTATGCCCTTGCGAAAACAAATCCCAGCTTCCACACGTATAACACCCTCTGTCAGCTGGACAAAGCAAAAGGTCTGGACATTGGTGACACATACACCAATGACAAAGTAGATGCTTAGTTTTTGCGGAGCACTGCTCATTGCTTAAATGACCAGATAGATGAAAACATACGTCAGTCCAACTATGTAAGTTTTACATGTGATGGGAGTACAGATTATACTGGGGAGGAACTGGAAAGTATCGCCGTCCAAACTTGCATTGAGGAAAGATAGCCGATAGTTTCTTCTGTACAAGTCGACCTCAGTCTTGAAGCAGTGCAGGTATCCATATCTACATTATGGATGCTTTCAAAGACATGGGCCTTGAGATTGCCTTGAAGAGCAAATTTGTGGGATTTTGTGCTGATGGAGCATAAACAATGCAGGGTAAATGCAATCAAAAGAGTCATGTTTCAGTGTGGTATGATTAGTAGATAAATGCAGATTACACACAGTTCACACAGACCTAATTATAATCACAAACAAACAATAACAAAAGAAAAAAAAAGCAGAGTGAATATCCTGCACATTTATTTTAAGAAGAAACATATTTTTCATTTGCGATGGGTGACATCAGGTTACATCATGGTTATAAAACACATCTAGTCAGCCAACAGATCAGAGCTGAATTCTTTGAAACTTCAGTTAAGAGCTTTTTTTTTGTTTGTTTGTTTTTAATGCTATTTCCAGTCTTCAGATTTTATATAAAGTAAATTGTGTGGAAGTTTGAGAATGGCTTAATTTTTCATTAGATCTAATGAAATTTATGATTCCTCTTAACCCTTTTGAGATTAACGTAGCCGTTTCCGGCCGTTACGTTTTCTCCGCAGTAAGTCTAACCCAGCCGAACCGGGCCACCGGCCGCGTAGCCTTCATTTGTTCAACCTGGCCAAAACCGGCCGGTCACACCCCCCTCATACTTTTCATTAACTTTATACCACAAAAAGCTGACTTTTGTTCTATATTTAGTTCCATCGTCATCAAAAGGTATTGTGGGATAGATCTGCCGCATTTCGCGAAAGTTTCAAACTCATTCTTTGTTTTGCAACGCTTGTGAAACCACGCTCGATCGTCACTTTATGTCTGCCTTGAAAACCAAAATGTTTCCTGTTCACAATGGCTGATCGTGAAAACAGTGACACTGAGGTGGACGCTGAATCAGATATTGAAATGGATTTTGAGGAAGAGGATGAGATAAGTGACAGAGCTGCCAACTGTCCCGATAAAATCGGGACCGTCCCCATTTCCCGATTTCACTTTGCACTCCCGATTTCACATTTTACTCGGACAAACACTGGTCTGTTTTCATAATTTTGCTGTTCCAATAATTGTTCGTGTAGAATTCGTCCAAGATCAACGGATTTTTTGCAAGCAGCAGTGACAATTCTGTCATTCAGGTTGCCAATTTTCCGTAAAATTACGGAATTCCGTAAATTATGCCGGCTCCGTAAATCCTCCGTAAATTCCGTCACCGAAGGCGACGATTAACGGAAGTCATATCGGAAAGATGAAAAGATAATTTTACGACGCGAATGGTCCGAGGAAAATGGTTTAAATGCGCACATCCGGTGCAAGAGAACAACATCCGGTCCGAGTCGTTCATTGTTCCCGGTCTTTCCACATGCGTGCACATTAGTGGGAGCTCCATCGAAGTTAGATCTACACTCCAGGCGTGCAGAACAGCTTTGTTTTCAGGACTTAAATATCAGTTCCAACGGAGTCAAACTAACGGAATCCAAAGTTCTCTCTGACATTCACGATGGACGAAAGTAAGTTTGTCCAGCGCGACGGTCGTGCGAATGTCAAAGACATAGACAAAGGCGTGAAAAACAAATTTGCGTGGGCATGGATGGATGAGAAAGATGAAAAAGGAGAATTTCTGATTACATACGAAAGATTAAAGAGCCAGGAATGGCATTTTGTGTTTCTCGCAAGGACAAAATAAATTATTCTTCAAATGGCAGGAAATCCATTGCAAGCCACAGTAAGAAGGTAGCTCATGTGAAAGCGAGGAGAGCACTGAAGCAGACACAGTCCCTTTCAACTGCTATGATGGCAACAAAATGTTTGAAAAGTTGCAAGCCACAAAGTGTCTAAGACAGTCTGCCTTATGGATCATCGCCCTCGATTGCTGCCTTTTTCAAAAGGACACCCCAACCAAATTCATCAGTTCCAGCCAAACCAGAGCCAGTAAGTCTAACTGACAGAAAATCACACCAAGAAGCCCTTCTTTGTGCATTTATAGCAGAGCATGATCTTCCACTGTCCATTGCTCCAGCACTGGTTTCACTAACACAGGAATTGTCAAAAGATCCCAAGGCCCTAAATGAAATTAAACTTGACCGCTCCAGTGCCACGTATAAACTCAAATTTGGTGTGCATCTCTGTTTAAGAAAGACTTCTGAACCAGATGCGTGAGAATGCTTTTTCATTAAATCTGGATGAGTCGACATCCAAAGCCAGCAAAAAGAGGNATTAACTTTATACCACAAAAAGCTGACTTTTGTTCTATATTTAGTTCCATCGTCATCAAAAGGTATTGTGGGATAGATCTGCCGCATTTCGCGAAAGTTTCAAACTCATTCTTTGTTTTGCAACGCTTGTGAAACCACGCTCGATCGTCACTTTATGTCTGCCTTGAAAACCAAAATGTTTCCTGTTCACAATGGCTGATCGTGAAAACAGTGACACTGAGGTGGACGCTGAATCAGATACTGAAATGGATTTTGAGGAAGAGGATGAGGTAAGTGACAGAGCTGCCAACTGTCCCGATAAAATCGGGACCGTCCCCATTTCCCGATTTCACTTTGCACTCCCGATTTCACATTTTACTCGGACAAACGCTGGTTTCTGTTTTTATAATTTTGCTGTTCCGGTAATTGTTCGTGAAGAATTCGACCAAGATCTACGGATTTTTTGCAAGCAGCAGTGACAACCAAATTCATCAGTTCCAGCCAAACAAGAGCCAGTGCCACTAAGTCTAAGTGACAGAAAATCACTCCAAGAAGCCCTTCTTTGTGCATTTATAGCAGAGCATGATCTTCCACTGTCCATTGCTCTAACATTGATTTCACTAACACAGGAACTGTCAAAAAACCCCGGCCCTAAATGAAATGAAACTTGACCGCTCCAGTGCCACGTATAAACTCCAATTTGGTGTGCATCTCTGTTTAAGAAAGAGACTTCTGAACCAGATGCGTGAGAATGCTTTTTCATTAAATCTGGACGAATCGACATCCAAAGCCAGCAAGAAGAGGGTCCTTGATGTCCTTGTGTGTGCTATTTTAATGCGGACAAAGGAGAGTCGGTCACTGACCACTACTGTTCTTTGCAGATGACTGTAACTTCAGAGACAGTACTGCTGTTAAAAGTTAACTTCAGGCAGATGGTGTGCCCCTGTCCAACTTAATCTCAGTGTTGACAGATTCAGTAGCTTACATGCGAAGGCGGCACAATGGAATGCAAATCAAGTTTAAAGAAGATGTCCCGCATCTTATTGACATTGGTGGTGATATTTGTCACACAATTCACAATGCTGTGAAGACATTTTGTGATGATTTTGATACAGAAAAGTTCCTGCCAAAGCTACTGGATGATATATACAGTGACTTCCATAGTGCTGATTTGAGAGAGGAGTTGCAAATCATATCACAAAGCCTGCAACTACCAGAATTGCATCCACTTGAAAGAGTTGGTCACAGATGGCTCTCAATTTATGACACCACTGAGAGACTACATGCACTCCTCAAACAACTGACTTTGTTTTATTTTGCTTTTCTTTCAAAAGACGACCAGATTCTCTATCAGGACCAGACAGCGAATATCCAGAAAAATTGCTCAAAAGAAAGTCGAGAGCAGATCCAGTCATCTCTTCGACGTTTGAAATCCAAAAGCACAAGACTAACAGCAACTGGAAAGGAAAGAAAAAGGATCACTGAGAAACTGTTTTACAAGAGACTGACTCTCCTCCTGCACATAGAAATTATCAGATCAATAATGCCAATGTTCAAATCTTTTGTATTGGTCTTTGAGCAGAAATGCCCCATGGTTCACCAACTCCATGGCAAGATGATAGAAACACTAAGATATTTCTTGTCCAGCTTCATTAAAATTGAGCACCTCAAGAACAACACACTACACAGCCTTGATGTCGGTGATCAAAGTCTTCAATGTTCACTTAACTCAATTTTTACAGGCAGTGCTGTTAAAAAAAATCTTGAGACCTTGAACAAACAAGACAGAGATGAATTCCTTAAAAAACTGAAAGTAGCCTACATCACCTGTGCAAAATACGAGGTACCCCCAAGAGAAGCTGCCAGTTCAGAACAGTGTTTTGAGAGCTCTGTCATCTCTGGATCCTGTGGCTCATGGACACACAATTGCACAGAAGGAGATGGAGAATCTTATCACATATTTCCCAGGGCTAGAAGAAACAACGGAGGAGAACCGTCAATTGAAGGCTGATCTGGAGAATCTTAAGGAAACTATTTTAAGTCTGAAGGGTCAAAAACTGAATCTCCAGAAAAAAAAATCAGGAAAGTGTCTGAGCTCAGGAAGGACCACCAGCAGTGCTCATCTTGTGAATATGCTCAAAAAGCCCTTTAAGAAAAGGACGAACGCATTCGATATTTAGAGTCTTGTGATTTCACAACCAATGATGAAACACGCAGTATAGTCCTACGCAACAAAGACGGCTCATACAAAGACAATGTCAGGCTTCTAGTGTGTGAACTACAGTAGTTGCTCTTGAGGTGTCAGCTTCAAATATTGGACATGTTGTCCAAAGTGTTGCGAAACACATTTTTGACTACAACTACAACTTTCAGGAGAAAGACTTGCCCAAAAAATCAACCTGTACAAACACTGTAAATGAGGGTGGAGAAATTATTAAGAGCATTATTGCAGAGAAAATGGAATCCACATCTGCATGGGGTCTGCATAAGAATGGGACCACCAGAAAAAAAAAGCAGCATATCTTAGACACCACTGTTCATTTCGCCACAGGAGAAACCTATACACTTGGTTTCTCAGAAGTTGCCAGTGAGACTGGACAAGCAATTATGGAAGAAGCTGTGGAGAAACTTTCAGATCTTCAGATTTACGCATCCCAGCCAGATCTCTTCATGCCTCAGATAGCCAGATCGCTTGTATACTTCATGAGTGATCGAGCGGCCAACGAGAAGAAGAGTAATGCACTGCTTGAGGACTGGAGAAATTCTGTGCCGGATCGTGACACAGCAGATCAGATTTCTGCGGTACACCAGCTATTTTGTATGGCGCATGCACTGCTTGGTTTCCATACATATGTAGAGAAGGCCCTGGAGAGTCACCAGAAAAATCTCTTTAGATGGCAGCGGGCGTCTAGTAAGACATCTGGAAAGGGAAAACAAATTCAACGTGCGTAAAGGAGCCCAGCAGAGTATGCCTTGCTGCATCAAACATATTTGCTCCCATTGGTGATTACATGGGGCTACGTAATATCTGAAGCCTTCTGCAGAGAAAAAAAACATGAAATCACTCATCACCAATTATAAAGACAATCGCTTCAAGGGATTGTTCTGTGTCTCTGCTGCTGTTTCATATCACCTTAAGGACTTTATTCACCTCCTGCAGCAAGTCAAAGAACCCAATAACATGATTAAAGGCCTCCTGCAAGATCTACAGGATACAAATCCAGTGTGCATAATCAATATACTTGGAATCGTCTTTGTAAAAATAACGGGTCCTTTTTGGGAGTTGATAACCAAAAACCACTTTGCAGATGTAGTAAAGCCTCTGAGAAGCCTGTATGTGGAGCTGAAGACCGTTACAGAAAACTCCGAAACCTTCCTAAGAGAAACCACCATCCAAGCTCTGGACACATATGGGTCATTCCACCCATCTTGGGCTCCCATTGTGTATGTTCAAAATGAATCCAAGACACAAACTTCATGTGTCTAACAAAAAACTCTATATATGACCCTGCTCAGTTTTAACCAAAAAATGTATTCACAGCAGGGTTTTGTTAAAAAATATTTGTGTATGTAGAGTCAAAGTGACAAAATACATGGTTGGAGTGTATCTGATTTTCAACACGAACCACAGTCCCATTTTGCTCTTTCCACCATTCATGGATCTGGTCATAAAATACACTTGCTGTCTTTCCCCATGAAAAAGAACATCATAAAGTTTCATTATTTTTTAACATTTTATGTTTTTGTGTATGCTGAATGGCGTTAATTCTGTTTATAAAATAAAGTTAGAAATATCGAACTTTTCGTCCAGTGTGTACCAAATGCTAGCGGCTAAGCACACTCTAGTTATCACCCTCCACGGTACACGTTTTCTTGTCCCAATCTACTGTCACGTGACTCTCTCAACGCACGAGTTGCTGATGACACAATCTCCCTGCATGGCAGAGCGTATCGCGTGCAGTGTCTCCACTTGCTTTTTTGTCAGATTGTGACGTTTCTAACTCATCAATCTATGTCAAGAAAACAATGTCATAGCTAAAAATAACAGCGCGTCCGGAAAGGGAGATCACTACAAGAATGTGTCGAACTTTCGTTTCGCTTTCTACAATGGCGGACAATTAGCAAGGTGGGCTATTCATTATTTCGTCCTCACAGTTTCATCGTGTGAAGTTTCTAACGTTAAGTGTATCATGTGAAGATTTCTAACGAAATATTTTCTTGTGTCTGAATAGTTCTAGGATGGTTTGAAGAATTGTTACACGGGCTATTTTAAGAGATTGGCTTATCAGAGCACTTCGTCATGTTATGTTCCCTGTGTTTGGTGTTGGCTTGCTTAACGTCTTTCGCATAACCACACTTCAAATGGGACAAAATGCCATTCATGTCCAGTGTGACTTTTCTAACGTATTTTTCAAAAATGGTTGCTCCAGAACAAACAAGCATTCCTGTCAATAACAATAACAACAATAACAATAAGTTTATTTAGCTCAGGTACTGTAAGTACAAATGAGCAAACATGAAACTGAAGAATAGATGGCCTATAGACAATGAAAATAAGCCCGTCTACATTATAGCATTGGCACACGCACGCTCTCTCTTTCTCTCTCTCTTTCACACACACACATCACAGAGACAAATTTGAGTTTGTGTCCATGAGATATTTTTAACACTTCATTTTGAAACTTTATCTTTTTGTTAGTTCATGGTCAAAAATATGTCAGTGTTTGTGCCTAAATATTGTAGTTTTTTATGGGTGCTCAGATGGTCAGAATTGGGTGTTTTGAGTACTCCATGACTCTATTTTTTTTTTCAGCTTCTGGGGGCAAGAAATCTCCTTAATTTTTTGAATTTGCTGGTGGAAGCACTGTGTATTGAAACATTTGGCCAAAATGGCACGAGGACATAGTAAAGAAACAGCAATAAAGACTGAATAATTTTATGGGCTAAAATCATGTTGGGACACAAAGAAAATGTCTAATTCAAAATATGATCTTGCATTATCTGGATCATTTGAGGATGCTTAGCAGCATTCTTAATAATTGGAAATAGTCTACCCTAAGCAGTAACGGTTGTGAAAAAGTCATGAGAAACCAAACACTTCACACTGAATATTTCTGAAAGAACACTTTACACACCGCACTGTAAAACCATCTGTAAAATACATGGTTGGATATCTGATTTTCAACACGAACCACAGTCCCATTTTGCTCTTTCCATCACTCATGCCAACTGCCCCCTTGCCAGTAAAGAAGGTGCCAAAATCTGGTGCCTAGAGAGCAAGAGAACACTGCGAAAGAATGAAGGAGCAGCATCCTGATAAATACATGCAGAAACTGGAAAGACAGAAGGAAATCAACAAGAAACGACACAAGCCTCAGAGGAACAAATGGAGTTGGAGAAGGAAAAGCATCGGATGAGGGTCAGGAAATGGAGAGAGAAAAAGAAGCAGTTGGAGGGGACAATCACACCAGAAAGCAGAGGACCAGTGGGAATGACTAGGCTAGAAACTGAAAAGGCTGAGCTAAGGAAAAAGAAAGACAGAGAAAGGAAACAAAAGGAGAGGGCAACATGGTCATCACAAAAAAGGACGGCGGAACGAAAGAAAGCAAGGGAAAGGTACTGGTCGACAAAGCAGCAAAAGGAGAAGGACCAGCCTGCAGAGGTCTCAGCTGGAGATGAAGAAACTAATCACCGCTCATATAGGGCCAGGAGACAGGCAGTGTACAGGGTCCAGAAATCCCTTCCAAGGAATGAAGCTACCAAACAACAGACGATTGAGGACTTTTTTAGCTCTGTCCCTTGTCCATCAGGTCCGAGCACAACTGGTCCTTCTGTCTTCAACGGGAACGTCTTCAGAGGACCGCAAATTCAAGTGCCTGATGGCCAAAAAGCTGCAACATGCACCAAAAGTGGCCGCTAACACATTAAGGAAAGAACTGGGGATGAAAACAAACCATGTTTTGGCGAAACTCTCCAAGGACACTAGTAAACTAGGCACTGCCCCAGCAAAATTCAGTGCAAATATCAAGAAAGTTATTACTTTCTACAATGATGCCGCCAGGATTCTCCCCAACAAGATAGGCTCAGCAAAGACAGCACAAAGAGTCCTAGACAGGTCACTGAAGGAGCTCTTTGTAGAATTCTCCCAACAACACAAAGGGATTAGCTTCTCGTTCTTTGCAAAACATCGGCCTAAATATGTGAAAACACATGGCTTCACCAAATTCAATCAAGCACTCTGTGAGATCTGCGAGAATCTTTCACTGAAGCTAAAGGCACTGAACAGTCAAGAAGTGGGCAGAAAGGTGAACGATGTCCTAGATAGAATCATGTGCCCCAAGGAAGGGCAGCATCACCCAAAGAAGTGCATTGAGGGAGCTTGCACTGAATGCGGGCCAGAAGTCCTGACGGAACTGATCAAGGGAGATGTGACGGAGGTGGTGGAATTGAGGCAGTGGGCCATGATAGAGGTGGAGAAGGAAGGGAAGCTGGTATACAAGCAAGCTACAAAGGAAAATGTTTTGGGAGGGTTGATTGACCAGTTAGGAGGATACAAGCTTCACATATTCAAGGCCCGTTGGCAATACGAGCAGTATCTCCTCAAGAAAAGGGAGTTGCGAGACAGTGAGCTGCTGGCCACACTGGACTTCGCTGAAAACTATAGGTGTCAGAATCAAGATGAAGCCCAAAGTGCCCACTGGAACTACCAGCAAGCCACACTGCACCCTATAGTTTTCAACTTCCGATGTGCTTGTGGCTCTCTGACAAAAGAAGCTGTCATTATCATCTCTGACAATTTGGTGCATGACGCTGCCGCGGTAGAAGAGTTCACAAGATCTGCCCTGCAACACATGAAGGGAGTAGGAGAATTCAAGCAGCTGATTGAATTCACAGACGGGTGTGCTTCCCAATACAAAAGCAAGCAGCCATTCTATGACATTGAGTGCAGCAGGACCAGGCTTGGCATCATTTCAGAGGCACTTTTTAGGCAGCAGACATGGGAAAAATCCGTCTGATGGAGAAGCGGCCGTGATAAAATCTGCTGCCACGCTTGCCATCAAGTTCCACAGGGATGTCATTCAGTCGGCTCGAGATCTTTCTCTTTGGGGAGAGGACCCTTACAAGGCAAATGGGTCCCTGCAGCCACTAGAAGTTTGTCTTCGTCCCCTCTGAGGCCGCGAAGCAGAGGTGAGCTGAAAAGGCTGCAGAAAATCCCAAGCCAATACGCGGCACAAGGTCAATCCAGGTCGTGAAGAGCAGTACATCAGGACTGGCATACAGGGCCCTCACTTGTTTCTGCAAGTCCTGTGAAACTGGAGGGGATATCTGCATAAATGCTGCATATGTTGATGGCTGGCAATACTTCAAGAAAAACTCAAAGGTGAGGACCATCTGTATTTTGGTGTTGGTATGCTTTGGTGTTTTAACTTTAACCAAGTACTTTTATTATCATTTATAATTTATTAATGATGATGTTAATTTTTATCACCATCAGAATGAATCCCTATTCAAGAGCGTTCAGGCTGGTACAACTTGCAAAAAAATCTCATGTTCAGGCGCAGCCCACAGCTTTCACACATGATCCGCCAGCGATGAGTGAGGAAGAATGGCCATCCCTGCTATCTCAACCTTTGTCACCACAGGTTATTGTGCAATGGCCTTCCGTTTCTCCACCTCCCCTGCCGCAGCCCTTGGAATCCTGCTTATCAGCTGATCCTTCTTGCAACCCTAAATGTGACCGGCCGCCTTTGCCATCCCAGGCTACTGTGCAGCATCCCTCTAATATTGCTCGTATTCCACCACAAGTTCAGCATTAGTCCCAGCGATCCAGCTCATTGAAACCAGTTGACCCTGAGTCAGAGCAACCACCTCTGTCATCCCAGGCTGATAGACAGCACCCGTCTGCTGCTTGCACTTCATCAGCAGTTCAGGTGCAGCCCACAGCTTTCACACATCATCCATCAGCCACGAGTAAGGAAGAATGGCCATCCCTGCTACCTCAACCTTTGTCACCACAGGCTGTTGTGCAGCATCCCTCTACTATTGCTGGCATTTCTACACCAATCCGACAGACAGTCCAACCACAGGGTTCGTCATCTGACAAAGAAGAACCCTGTCATCCAGCAGTGACCTCATCCCTGAATGAACTTTCATCCACGGAACTGATTAACATGTCTGTTACCGTGTCTGACATTTCAGTTAATCAGTTAGATTTTATTGATGGTATGCCTGCGGCAAAGATAACAAGTGAGGTTGAGAATGAGAATGGTTGTCTTGGGGAGAACACTGAAACTTCTGTAAGAGAGAGCGAGGATATTCAGGATTTTGAAGATGAAACAAATAAAGTCGGATGCAAAAGGAAAAGGACGGCAAAGGAAAATGCCAAAGATGTAAAAAAACAGAGAAGAGAGGCTGGTCTAGCCTATCTAGGAAGAAGGTATGAGAGTGGAAAGAAAGAATTTGAAATAGTAGAAAAAGATGCTAAGAAAATGGGATCAAGATGTTCCTGTAAATGTAAATCATATAAATGTAACAATATTTCTGAAAAAGAAAGGCAAACTATTTTTGATTGTTTTTGGTCTTTGACATAGTCAGAAAAAAATGTTTTTATTCAAGAGAATGTTGTTCAAGTGCCGATTAAACAGCAAAAAGTAAATCCTGCTGCATCCAAAAGAACAACATCTCTTGAATATTTTTTGAAGATAGATGAAGGTAAGGTGAGAGTGTCGGCAGATGTTTCTCTCAGTGACGTGTCTGAGTGAATAGTATATGAGGAAATATTGCAGGAAGTTCAATAAAGAATCAGAGCAATCAAATGTAACTCAAAGGGGATAGTGATGCTCGATTTGCCCTGAAACAGTTTCTTGTTAGTATTCCAAAAATGGAATCACATTACTGTCGCAAAGACAGTACTAAGCTCTATCTGGAGCCTGTATTCCAGAGTTTTAGTGATTTGTATTGTCTTTATGAGACACACTGCCATGATCACAATCACAAGATCTTGTCACGACCTGTTTTGATCGAAGAATTCAACAATATGAATCTTTCGCTTTTTAGACCAAGAAAAGATCAATGTGATCTATGTGTTGGTTTTACACAGGGTAATATCTCAGACATTGTTTACCAAGCCCACATTTAAAAAAAAGAAAGGGCCCAACAAGAAAAAAGCAGTGATAAAGAGAAACTTAACAGTAATGAAAAGTTAAAAGTATTAACAATGGATTTGCAGTCTGTGCTGTTGTGTCCAAAGGTTAAAAGCATCTGCACTGTATTACCGTACAAAAGTTTGTGTTCATAATTTTACAATGTATGATTTATATACACATAATGTTGATTGCTATGTTTGGCATGAAGGGGAGGGGGGGTTATCAACTAATGAGTTTGCATCATGTATTGTAGAGAATATTGAAAGAGATCTCTCTTTTGATAAGTACATCCTCTACTAGGATGGGTGCACTTATCAAAACAGAAAAAAAACTTTGTCGAGTGCCTTGTCAAGATTTGCTGTAATGCATGACAAGTAGGTGGTGCAAAAAATTTTTTAAAAAGGCTACACTCAGATGGAGCCATGTTTTACTTCAAAAAACGAAGCAGGAGGAAACCCACGAGGCTTTGGTCACATTGGATGGCGAATTGATGAATAGATCCCTTAGCTAAAAGCTTAAGTTCCAGCTTGATCAGTCTGATCTGCTAAAAAGTCAGGAATTTTGACCATTCAGCCCCCCCCCCCCCCCCCC
>JAWQUT010000198.1:873584-890889 GCA_033807755.1 Ellobium chinense | reverse complement strand
TAGTGTTATTTTTTCTGTTTTACTATAATTACTTAGTACACTTAAAGTTATAAACCAAACCTTTACATGGAAATTTATATCAAATAGGCAATGCCTTGGGAATCTACAGCTGCAGCTGATAACCCAGAGAAAGCAGAACTGGCAAGAGTAACCTTTTATTTCTTAGATGCTGTAGGAATAAAAATTCAGAAAATTATGATACTTAATAGAAACATATTGTAGTAATGCAGGTCAACTTGTTCAGATTTGTCAGGACTGAACATTTATTTGTTTGCCCTAATAAGCACTGCGCCCACAGTGGTTTAAAAGCTTTCCTTATTTTTCCAGCATCCCATCGAAGCCAAGTGCACCACTTTCCTTATTGAGTGGGTGTAGCACCACATATTGCACTTCATCAAATAATGTTGAGTTTTCTATTCTTATATTCCAGGTTGACAAATGGCTTGCAAAGCTTGTCCCGGCTGTTGCTGAAATGGGAAGTGCTGCCACGCATTTTTTTAACCTCGTGGAGAAAACCCGCAAGACTTTTTTGATTTTGGAACCATCGGAAAGAGAGACATTTCTGGCATTTGGTGTAGACTTGGACTACATCTCTGAATCCCTATCTGCCGCTGGTATTACACGGAAAACATTTGGATATCCCCCTGTGGAATGTTAGGCAAGGCCATTGAGGCATCAGATTGTCACTGACCTAGAACATTTTCGAAAATCTCAAGGCCTACCAAAGAAAACTGCACTTGACTGGTTGAGTAAGCTCGGAGGCTTCGACACTCCTCGTCTGGATCATGCAGTGGATTCGGCTTTAAAGTCGTACAGTAAGCACCTCCACAACAGACATCGAGATCCAGTGGCATTTGAGGATTTTCTAAACAGCCAGTTCTGCCCCACTGCAAACAGTCGACCATTATCTGCCTCTGCACCGGTCGTGTCTGCTCCACCGTCAAAGCCCTGTGGCTCGTGCACCGAGCAACGCCTCCAGCTGGAGACAACCAGAGCAGCTCTTTGTGATGTCCAAGCTGCCAACAGGGCCTTACAACTGGAGATAGATGCTCTGAATGCTGCCAAGAGTGCCATGGAAGCTAAAGTGGTGTGCCTGGAGAATGCTGCAAAAGTTGTCAAGCAGAAACTGGCAGTGGCACAGAAGACAGCAAACGAGAGGGCACGTTTGAGAAGGGAGAAGTCTTTTGTCAGGCAAAGGCAGAAGTTGACAGAGAAGGTTAAGGATCTGAAGCAGGTGAAACAGGAGATGCTTTCTCAAACAATGAAGGTCCAGTCGAATTTACAGAGGGTTAAGAGAAAGAATATGATACTCCAGAAGGAAAACAAAGATCTTCGGAAACAGTGTGCCACTCTACACAGCACTGCCAACTGCATCATGGAACCCTTGAAGGCAGAGGAGAAAAATCGATACTCTGATGCAGTGAGGAAGACCGTCTGTGCACTGACCAGCTGTGCTAAAGTTAATCCTGCCAATGTCAAGAAGGCCATCCAAGCTGTTGCTCTGAACCTCTTCGGAACTGTGATTGCCGACAAGGACCTGCCCTCAACATCAACAGCCACTAATATCTGTGATGAAGGTCATGCCCTCGCTATCATCCAGGTTGGAGAAGCAATATCTCATCAGAATTTTGTGCTTCACCTGGGCGGAACTTCAAGAGACCAGCGGAAGTTCATTGGCCATCAGATAACACTGGCACATGGCAGTGTTCTCAGCGTAGGATTTCGAGACGTGGCAGTAGAGGATGCAGAAACAACTCTGTCAAACACCATCTCCATTCTTCAAGAAGTGGCTGATGTGGTGGAAGGAGCCGGGCAGCAGGATGTATTCCGGAAAATCCCGGAGAATGTGGCAGCACTGATGACAGATCGTGCTGCAGTTATGAAGCTGTTCAACTTCAAGTTTCAGGAATACGTCCAAGAGGAACTCAACAAGTCGGCAACAATCAGCTTTCTTCACTGCAATGCACACTTTCTGTTGGGGATGAGCAGGGCATGTGAAGAAACACTGAAATCTATAGATGCTGCTTTGCCTCCACTAGGAAGAGCAATTTAATCTCCAGCAGTTCTCAGTTTGGAATAAAGGTTCGGCAACCACCCGAATCATTATGACTGCATCTGATGTGCTAGGACCCAGAGGCGACCAGGAGAGCGGCTGTCGTCAAGAGTGGCTGGCATACTGTCTGGAGCAGAGCATGACTAGCCAGATGACAAGCTTCAGATCCAACCGGATTAACTGCTACTTTGAGGGTGCTGCAGCAGTTATACACCATCAGGCTGCCATAGTTGACTTCCTCTGCAGTGGCTACCTCGGCCATCAGAATCAGAAGATGCAAAGTGTTGCTGCTGACTGCTCTGACCAGAATCTTCTCAGACTGGTTGCTGCAGTGTCCCTAATCTACTTCCAAGCTGCCGCACCGTACTGGAAGATGATCCACTCAGTCAACTTCACAGATCTCCATGCACACATCACGCACATGGAAGCCACATTGAAAGCGTGGATTGAGAATCCTGCTGCTGCTCTATCACCTTCATCCAGTGTCTTTGGTACTGACCAGTTCTGTATCACGTCTGTGATGAAACCCTTAACATGGACAGTGATCAAGGAATGCACATCAGAGATTTCCTCTTTATTACAGCCCTTGTTTAAAGAAATTTTGGCTGTGACACAGAGACAGCTATGCAACTTTCTTCCCTCTGGAAAGTTTAAGCCAAAGAATTTAACCACGGAAGAGATCGAAGTGCTGAAAGTCTGTCCCGTCACCAACCTGGTCAGTGAGCGAGCGTTTGCTGATTTTGATCACGACATGAACAGGAGAAGAACATCATCACTACATCACAGATCTTCGATCCACATGACAGCCAGAAATAAAACCACTGACCGGGTCAATTCACACACAGGCACCAAACAACAAGAACTCCTGTCTCATGCTCGAACAGCAGCCCCAACAATCCGGAAGCTCTACCGACAACAAGAAAGGGTTGTTCTGATGACCATTCGGGCGCGACTGATTGAGACCCTCCAGAAGAAGCAACATAAAGAGCAGCAGGAGGCTCTCATGAAGGAAGAGTTGGTGGCAAGAGTAGCGGCATCAGGGGGGCCCATGAAATGTGCTGATAATGTGATGGAGAGAATGGAGTTGATGAAGGGCTGGCCTGCTGGAAAGCAAGTGGAAGTGCTGAAGGACGAAATTCGTTACCAGAAAACTGTCCTGGGCAAGAAAAGTAAACTGCTTTGGTTAACTGGTACCAACCCCTTGGAGCTGGCCAAGAGGCTTGCCCTCTTCTTTAGTCCAGAATTGGACACCTCATCCATCACTTATGAAGCAAGAAGACGGCGAGCAAAGGAGGATGAGGAAGATGATGGTGATTGTGAAGATGAGGAAGACAGTGAAACTTGGAATGAAGAAATCTTCATATTTGAGAGACAGGGTGTGTGGGTGGCTGTTTTTTATGACCAGCAGTTTTATATTGGCCAGGTCACCTCCACCATCAATCATCACACAGCTGTGATAAAGTTCATGGAACAAACAAAGGGAAGAAAGGACTATCAGGGATGTAAATGCCCGGGCCAAAAAAAATAGGAAATTCAAAACTAGCGTACAACACATACCAAAACTTGCCCAGAAGCTGTAATCTGCTCTCTTATGGCAGTGACAATATCAAATTTAATTGCATGGCTGGTCTTTCACCATCTACTTTGTCTTGTGTTGCCTGCATCGACGCCGGTAACGTATGGTTCGATAAGCGTTCTGAGCGGAACTGTAAGTGGCGATTACCTTTAGCATCTAGTTCTTGAGCACTGACTTGCCACCCTTAGCGTAGGTCAATACATTATAACAAGTAGCAACACCATGCTTGTCCATCAGTCGCCATTAACATCCTTCTCCGACATCCATTCCCACTTAAACCTGTTTTTTATTCCCAAATCACAATCAGTAGCTGTCTCACGATCCACGAAGCGTAGGCCCGCCATTTTTAGAGATGGTGAACAGGAAGGAAGTGACTATGAGCAGGAAGTGACTGACTTGACGATTTTTAACTTCTTCTAGAGAGAGTTCTATAATACGCAAAACGGGTATGTTCTCATACGGCGCGGCGATTTCCGATTTTTATCGGAAGCAGTTTTAATAGAGAGTATTAGGGAGCTTCCTAAAAACTTAGGAACCCAAAGTGAGAATATGAACATTTTAGAAATCCTCTCTTTCACTATTTGGCATTCGCTTTTTCACCGTTTACCATAGTAGGGATTGTCAAAATATCACAATAAAGAGACATAATATAAGTCGACCACAAAAAACAGATTTTGAGAAAAATAATAGAAAAAGGTCATGAAGTAAGAAACTATGACAGAAAATATAGGACTAAGAGACATGACTGAAAAAATAGGACTTCCTAACAAATAGGAAAGATTTACATCCCTGGACTATTTCAGGTGGCCTGCATCAGAGGACATAGCTGAAGTTGAGTCCAAATTTGTCTTTGTTTGGGGCATGCGTGTACAACCAGCATCCAGCGATGGGCGTATGTGGCGTGTTCCAGACATTGCAAGGATACATCGTCGCTATGACATCCTCAAGGCCAGAATCTGAGGATGCTTTCACCTGGATATTCTGCTGATTTGTGATGGCCATGTAACAAGTAAGATGTGATGTTTTTGTCACTGTGTTCCTGTTTTCTGACCTCTCACTCTCTCAGCTATCATCTGCTGATTCTGTATTTCTGTTTAAAGTGTTGTCATGTCAATACAATTACTCTTTTAGAGATTTTTTTTTAAAATTTTTCTGTCTTGGTGGAAAGTTTGCTCTGTATTGTCCCCTCTTTTAGCCAGATTTATTGGCTCATTTTATCAGTTGTATAGAGCTTAGAAAGAGCTAAATTTTGATACCAGAATGAAGTAAGTAGCTTAAATAGTTTTCATTTTATTGCCGTTTGAAAATGTCCTTGTTTCCTGTTTTTCGGGGGTTTTCCCGCAATGTGNCGGTTCCCCGCAGTGTGCGCATTTTGCGTCCAAAGCCAATTTTCACTTGCCATATCTTTTTTATTATGGCTCAGAAACTTAAAAAAAAAAATCTGTGTACTCACTATGTACTCACATCTATGCTCAAGAAGTATGCTTCCTCTATTGTCTTAATTGTGGCTTTTATGGCCTCTCAAAAATGGAAAATTTCACTTTTAGATTTTAACCGTTTAACCCTGAAATTTTCGACATTTAAAACTGCGATATCTCGGCTCAGAATTGAGCTAAGTGCTGGTTCTTATATCATTTTTCTTGGAATAACATGTACTTTGTAGTTTTTATACTTTGAACAGTGAATTATTAGTCTGAAAAATCAGTTTGGGACACCTATTATAAGAGACTGGTGTGTGTTTGTGGATGGTTGGAGGGTTGGATGTATTAAGATTTAGGATGATATACAGTAATAATATGTATTCAATGTCCACTTGTCAATGTCTACAAAGTACAATAAGCATGTCTGATCTTTGATTAAAAACAGTGTACTATACTGTTATCAAATAAAAGGTGTTAAAACATCTGTCTTTTGTTTGCTTTATGTGTGCAGTCCTGAATAATGACTGAAAGGCACACCTATTTTAACCTCTTAACACTTACAGTCGCCGGGAGTCGCCGAACACACCCCCGTCACGCCTACTTCCGATTTCCGTTTCTCATTCGGGCCAGTCGGAGATGAGACTATAAAGCGAAACTGCAGATCTCGCACTTCATTTCAGTCTTTGTTTGGTGAAAATCGGCCGAAATTCAAATTTTCTGTGGATGATTGAAGTTTGTGTCATTTTTTGTCCATTATGGACGAACTTCTTCGCCTTTATCGAGAAGTTACAGGCACTTTTTATGATGGAAACACTTATAATTTGCCTAGAACCAGCAACAGTGACAATAATATTGATGAGGAGCGATCAGCTGATCGTGGTGTGAGGTATACCACCGTATAGACCTAGTAGTGCAACCACTAGATGATGATTTTAGGGAAAATAGTGACAATGAAAGTGACGTGGATGATACTGTAGTTGTTGGGGGTGACATTGATAGTGATGAGGACAGTGAGGATGGCGCAGAAGAAGATACTGATGATACCAGTGTTAGCACATCATGGACAAACCAGTTTAGTCAGATAGCACTTGAAGAGTTTACAGAAGAAGTCGGGCCAGTGCACAACTTACAGCCTGGTGCCGAGCCCTTCGACTTTTTTCATCTGCTCATTCCGCAAGAGTTTTTTCAGCACATCGCTACCCAGACAAATTTGTATGCACAGCAGTGCCAGACAAAAGCAAATAAAAGGGACAAACAGTGGAAAGATGTAACAGCTGGGGACATAAAAGTATTCACCGCCATCAACATCTTGTTCGGCATTCACCAGCTTCCTCACTACTCCATGTATTAGAGTTCATCGGATATGCTACAAGTTTCAGCAGTCAGCGAAGCCATGTCCAAGTCCCGCTACGAGAAAATCTCACAATATCTGCATATCAACGACAACGAGAGGTTTATCCCAAGGGGCCAACCCGGGCACGACCCTCTATTCAAAGTTCGGCCTTTCCTGGACCTCGTCTTGGAAAAGTAAGTAATTTTCTTCCCTTCCCCTCCCTCTCTTTCACTCTCTTTTTGTCCCCCTTTCTTCTCACTCTCTCTCTCTCCTCTCATTCCTAATGTTCATAAAAGTAATAACATGTATGTAAAGTAAACAAAAAAAATTGTTTGAATGACCTGAGCTGAGCGAGTGTGATTGAAAGTAGATTGCCATATATGACGGATGACTTCATATTTTTTTTTTGTCAGTGAATATAGACACACAATCATAAATTATATTTTTATCTTTACAGGATTCCTGAGCACTTCAAACCTGGGAAAAACATCAGCGTAGACGAGGCGATGATTCCATTCACGGGACGCCTCGGATTCAAGCAGTATATCCGCGGCAAGCCAAATCTGTGGGGAATCAAGGCATGGTGTGCTGCGGATGCTACCACTGGCTACCTCCTAAATTTTAGCATTTACACTGGGAAGTCTGACCACCCCATTCCTGATGGATTAGGCCACCATGTGGTCACTTCAGTAGGAGAGAAATACCTCAACAAGTGGCATCACTTTTTTTTTGATAACTTTTTTACATCTGTCAAGCTCGTCTCCAACCTGCTCGACAAGAACACTTACAGTTGCGGAACAGTCAGAACAAATCGAAAAGGCTGGCCTACTGAACTCAGACCAGCAAATACCAAACGACTAAAGAAGGGCGAGGTGAAACAATTACAAAGTGGCAGCCTGCTTGGAACTGTGTGGAGAGACAAACGGTTTGTCCATGTTTTGTCAACGAATGCTTCTCTCGGGGCTGCCACTGTCACCCGCAGGAAAGCCACCGGCCCTGTCGACATCACCATTCCTCAAGCCGTGGATACATACAACAGTGGCATGGGGGGCGTCGACAGGTTCGACCAGCTGTGTTCTTACTACGACTTCGGGAGAAAGTCCAGAAAGTGGTGGAGATACCTTTTTCGCTTTTTTTTCAAGTCGCAATTATAAATTCATGGATCATTTACAGCGGCTCCTGCCACCAACACTCAAAGAACCAGAAAGATGTCAAACATCTTGGCTTTAGGCTGGCTCTTTGCCAGAGTCTCCTGAATGGCAACATCAACAAAGGCCGGTATATGCAGCCTCAGCTACCAGCGACTGTGGGTGCTGCGACTCAGAACATTCTTCAGCATGAGCAGACTCGCCTTCATGGCCGAAAACTCGCCTGCCATTACTGTTCGAAGCACAAAATTCACACCAGCAGAGGACGGGCTTCTGAAACTGTTTTTGGTTGTGTTATTTGTAAGGTCAGACTGTGTAGGGGTGCTTGTTTCGTCAAATTTCACGAGGATATATGCAAGTGAAGGTATGTTTTTTTCCAAAATTTTTGTATTTGAACATTTTTTTTTTAACAATACATAACACTTACACACAAAAATTTACAACAGACATGTAATTAACCCATTCAGACCCACATACGCCGATCTACGCCAATACCGTGTCAAGCCCAGATACGCCGATATACGCCGCTTGAGCCACTGTTTACCCGTTGCCATATAACAACGGAAATCTCGGCTAAATCTCGCGTCTAACGTGGCTTCCTTATTCAGCATAAATCAGGGGACGTTACTGCAAAATTTTAGGCAGTTTTGTTATTGTGTTTTCACGCAAGACGATCGTGAAGATGGCTTTCAATTTTCTTCGAAATTTGATCGACAGTCAGTCTGGGCCTTCTAACCGGGATGATGATGGCGAGTTTTTTGAAGGCATTGATGATTCTGACAATGAGTCTGATGTGGATTTGGATCTTGTGAGGAATTTGGAGCATGATAGTGATGACGATAGTGACTCTGATAGCTCTGAGGATCGTGATAGTGGTGTTGTTAGAAAGAGATCGAAAGGAGCTGCTAGATCTACAGAAGATCAGCTGGTGTGGTCAAATGAACTCCAAGAAGTAGAGATAGATGACTTTACAGAGCCAGTAGGTCCTAGTAAGGATATTGATCCTGATCAAGATTTCACAGCCTATNAAAAAAGCAGTGATAAATGGAAACTTAACAGTAATGAAAAGTTAAAAGTATTAACAATGGATTTGCAGTCTGTGCTGTTGTGTCCAATGTTAAAAGCATCTGCATTGTATTACCTGGTTTGTGTTCATAATTTTACAATGTATGATTTATAAACACATAATGTTGATTGCTATGTTTGGCATGAAGGGGAGGGGGGGTTATCAGCTAATGAGTTTGCATCATGTATTGTAGAGAATATTGAAAGAGATCTCTCTTTTGATAAGTACATCCTGTACTCGGATGGGTGCACTTATCAAAACAGAAATAAAACTTTGTCCAGTGCCTTGTCAAGATTTGCTGTAATGCATGACAAGGAGGTGGTGCAAAAAAATTTTTAACAAGGCCACACTCAGATGGAGGCTGATAGTGCCCATAGTGTGATTGAAAGACACCTGAAGAATAGAAAGATTTTCTAACCCAGTGATTATGTCCGTTTCATTGAGGGGGCCAGAAAAAAAGCCCGTCCCTATAATGTTAAGTATGTCGACCATAATTTTTTCAAGAATTTTGACAATGTAAACACTTTGAAATGTATTCGTCCTGGCTCTCAGGCTCTCAGGCTGGGGATGCCACTGTGACTTACATCAGAGCCTTAAGATACTTGCCTGATGGAAAAATCATGTACAAGTTAATGTTTGATGATGACTGGTCTGAGCTTGTCTTCAAATGGATGCAGTCAACTGCCCTGGTTACCAGCCCGAAAAAGCGGCACTCTATCAGTAGAAAACTTTCAGCCGCAAAGTTCAAACATCTTCAGGAGCTTAAGTCAGTGATTCCATCTGAGTGTTGGCCTTTTTATGACTCACTGAAGCATGAATGATCCTATAGACAATTTAAGATGGTTTTACAGTGCGGGATGTAAAGTGTTCTTTCAGAAATATTCAGTGTGAAGTGTTTGGTTTCTCATGACTTTTTCACAACCGTTACTGCTTAGGGTGGACTATTTCCAATTATTAAGAATGCTGCTAAGCATCCTCAAATGATCCAGATAATGAAAGATCATATTTTGAATTTGACATTTTCTTTGTGTCCCAACATGATTTTAGCCCATAAAATTATTCAGTCTTTATTGTTGTTTCTTTACTATGTTATATATTTTGTAAGCATAAGTATAAAGCTATAGCAACATTTTTGTCCATCAATACAGCTGACAAGGTTCTTTGCATTTTATGCAATATTAGTCAAAGTTGCTATGATTGAAAATTATCAACATTTCATTTTATATGTGCCTGTGTTGGTAGGCAGCATTATATTGCGGGATATGCAAATGATTAATACTCCCGTCTTCTTTGGTCTTTGTGGTCAGTTCTAAAATTACCCATAAACATTGGTTTATGTAAATGGAGTCCAGGCATTTTTATAGGCTTAGATTTATTGTTATCTGTGTGTTCCAAATGCTGTTATTTGCCTCTGGCAGCTTAAAACCTCTTTTCAGGGCAAAATATGTCGTCCACCAGATTGAACGGACATACCATCAGGTGTGACTTCAAATGCATGTCATGGTCTCAGATATCATCAGACTATTGTCTTTCTTCACATGAGCACCCTTGGGACGTTACTGCAAAATTTTAGGCAGTTTTGTTATTGTGTTTTCATGCAAGACGATCATGAAGATGGCTTTCAATTTTCTTTGAAATTTGATCGACAGTCAGTCTGGGCCTTCTAACCAGGATGATAATGGCGAGTTTTTTGAAGGCAGTGATGATTCTGACAATGAGTCTGATGTGGATTTGGATCATGTGAGGAATTTGGAGCATGACAGTGATGACGATAGTGACTCTGATAGCTCTGAGGATCGTGATAGTGGTGTTGTTAGAAAGAGATCGAAAGGAGCTGCTAGATCTACAGAAGATCAGCTGGTGTGGTCAAATGAACTCCAAGAAGTAGAGATAGATGACTTTACAGAGCCAGTAGGTCCTAGTGAGGATATTGATCCTGATCAAGATTTCACAGCCTATGATTTCTTCAAGCTGACCATGCCAGAGACAGTTTTGGAAGACATAGCAACTGAAACTAATAGGTACGCCGAGGAAAGAATTGCTGTAAAAGCGGACCCATCATGGAAACCGGTCGTCGTCAACGACATCAAGTTATTTTTTTTCATAAATTTCATGTTTGGAATACACCAGCTTCCTCACTACAGACATTTTTGGTCAACCTGTGAACTTCTCAATGTTCCTGCAGTGTCAAAAGTCATGTCTAGGAATCGCTATGAAGCAATCTCGCGCTACTTTCATCTGGATGACAATAGGAACCACATTCAAAAAGGACAGCCAGGACATGACCCTATCTTCAAAGTTAGACCCCTATTTGATTCTGTTCTCAGGCAATCCAAAAGAATGATGAACCCTGACAGAGAAATAAGCTTTGATGAGGCAATGGTGGCATTTACAGGCAGATTAGGGTTCAAACAATATATAAAGAATAAACCAACGCCATGGGGGATCAAGCTGTGGTGTGCAGCAGACCTAAATAGTGGATATCTGTTTAATTTTGATGTCTACACTGGCAAGGCAGCAACTCCCTTGGCCAATGGACTGGGATATCATGTTGTCTTCACAATGGGACATTACTACTTGGACAGGAAACATCATTTCTTTTTTGACAATTTTTTTTCCAGTGTGAAGTTGGCCACAGACCTTCTTGAACGTGGGACATATTCGTGCGGCACCATAAGAACAAATAGAAAAGGGTGGCCAAAGGATCTAAAAGCCTTGAAGAAACTGAAGAAGTCTGACACAGAAACTGGTGTTAGAATGAGGCAGATAGGGAATCTGGTTGCATGCTTTTTCATGGACAAAAAACCTGTGTCAATCCTCTCGACAAACGCCCAGCCGACAATGACAACAACACTGAGAACACTCATGGTGGCAAGTCCAGTATGACATTCCTACCCCTGTTTCAGTACATAACAAAGGAATGGGTGGTGTTGATCTTCACGATCAGTTGAGATCTTATTACCCAATTGGGAGAAGAAGTAGAAAATGGTGGCACTGTCTCGTGTGGTTCCTTCTCCATGTAGCTACAATCAACTCATACATTATCTACAAAAAGTTGAGCCTCCGCCGTCATCCAACTCGCAAACCCAAGACACACTTGGATTTCAGGCTGGAACTAATGCAAGAACTGATGTCTGGGCAGTCAGTCAGGCAGAGGTCAGCAAAAGAAACTCCACGAGCTACAGGAATCGCAAACCCAATCCCACTGCCCATCAACAAACCCGCCTTTTTGACCGCAAAAAATCTTGTTATGAGTGCTCAAAGAACAAGCGAAGAACCGCTTCTGGGCGGCCTGTGGAAACATCTAATGGTTGTCCAGTATGCCAGATTCATCTGTGCAAAGGAGACTGTTTTGCTGCCTTTCACAGGAGACTGACCAACTGATCCAGACATCAATAAAGTTGCAGTAAGTAGAAAAAAAAATCATTCTCCCCTTGATTTTGTGATTTTACTTCTTTTTCAAAAAAAATGTGTTCAACCCACACCCACACTATTCCAATCATAACAAACATCATTCATCTGTGTATACCATGCACTTTATTTCAGAAAATTATGTACATAAGTTTTTTTTATATGATTTTTTAAAAAACGTGTATATAATTTTGCCGAGTTACTCCCCTTTGCCTGGGCATAGGGTTGCATAATTTTCCAACTCAGTGGGATTGAATGGGTTAAGCTGCATTTTAAAATTGTTTCCAAGGCGGGCATGAAAGTGGGTGAAACTTGCAATGGCCTATGTGCTCTATAATGCTTCATTTATCCCCTGGCGGTCCTGAACAAACCAATTCCCCGAGGAACATACAGAGTGAGCAGGGATTTTCACACACAATCAGCTCTTACATTCTTTCAAGATCAGCCACCGCATTTAAGTCAGATACTCATTCACTTAAACCCTAGTCCAGTGAAGCAAATGAAGTAAATTTTCTTGCTCAAGGAAAAAAACACGAAAGTGCATCAGCTGGAACCCATGACATTGGGGTTACAAGTCCAAGCCTTAGACACTGCGCCACATCGCCTCTTTAAATACATGTATAATTATAAATCAAACATTAGGCTCCAAAAGTCCTTCAAGAAAGTTAGTATCATTCACTTTTGAGCCCTTTGCGAAATAATACAATAAACAAGATTAAAATAGAGCATGAGAATTTATTTGAATGGGTGGCACTGAACTAGTCTCGACTAACAAGTTTAATTACAATTTTTATGAAAGTCTAAACTTGTAAGTCATACCACAGGACTTACAAGTATAGAACTTACAAAAATTGTGGCTCTATACTTGTAAGTCCATTTTTTGCTTGTTTTAGTGATTTTATGGGGGAAAAAAACATGCCCTACTATTCTTTAGGTATCTAGAATACGATCTATGTTAAAAAAAGAGAGTTTAATACCCGGTAGCCTAAAAACAAATAGTTTTTTGTTTCTCCTGAAAAATTTGCTCTGGTGGACTTACGAGGTTAGAGACTTTCACCGACGATATGACTCCTGAATAAAGACTGACAAGTAAGTTCTGTCCCATGTTGTTTTCCATGTCACTTGTTTATACTTGTGAACATGTTTTTATTGGAATCTTTTTACTGTGTCCTTTGCGAAGTCAAACTCCATCAGTTCACTTGTCATGTTCTCATTTATAGTAACATCTCTTTCAACTCCAATAACCATCTTACTTGAGACAGAAGAACCCATAAACTAAATATATTCTGAAAGAAGAATAAATTTGCTACATTTTGGTGGTATTTTGAACAAGATTTAGTGTATTATATGTGTGACGAGCTGGGAATACCCGGCACAAGTCGCGGGGCACTATTTTATGCTAGGCCGTCTCAGTCAAAAATCGGTCCCACCATCGAAAAGGAGATAACAGTTGATACAAATTCTTTGATATCTTCATTATCATCATGCAAATTATTAGATAGAAATGTGCAGTGTAAATACTTAAATTTTATGTTTTTGTAGACTCACCCACCAGTGCTGGAATCACAATTTTGCGCGCACCTACCGTGAAACCATGATCAAAATGGCACTCGGTTTCATTCATGAAGCCTCGAGTATTTTGAAACGGCCCCTAGCCATACCGCATACCAAAGTAACCGTGAGAATTTCAGCTACACAATGGAATATAGTGCGCATGAATACTATCGACGAGGCCAGACTGCGCATTTGATTATTACGCCAACTCCTTAAAAATAATGCTCAAAATAAAATCCTTGCTTGTAGATCAAAATATGCCTCTGTTTTTGATTGAAGCTACTGATTATCATGTTTTTATTCTTTCATTATATTATTTTAAGCATTAAATGTATATTACACCCATATTTCAACAGTTATATTACCCAAAAAGAAAAAGAAAACATCATCTTCCGTGACCTCCTTTCGTTTCGCGGATTCTTCAAAATGGCAGCGCGTTGTTGACAATCTTGTGCGGCTATTAAACTTTGATCAAACGGATACTGAGGCCTATCAAGAAGCCTCTGATGCCTACTTTGGCGACAGAGACCATTCAGATAGTGATTCAAGCAGTGAGGATGAAGATGCAGATCAATTTGACAGTAAGTAGACTAGTCTAGTTTGTTTTTATCGAGTTCAACCAAACCTCCCTGAAGAAAGCAAGGCCTTCTTTAATGACAGCACCCGATTCCACGACTTGTCTACGACTAAATGAACTGTGTCATCAGTGCTGTCGTTAGAGATAGCCAGCAAACTAGACAGAGATGACTAGAGTCTAGAGTAGAGCAGATCTTGAGTCCAGACTAGATCTAGATCAAGACTAGATTTAGTCTCTTTCTCTTACCATGCTAGTAGTCTACATCATACATTACATGTAGTTCAGGATCTCAAGGGTTATCTCTCAAACCTATCGTCTAGATCTAGATCTACATCATGTTAACTAGAATAGCTGAGGGGAACCTATGCCCGATAAAATATTCTTTAGGTCTGCTTTATAACATCCCACTTTTAGACCGACTTCGGCCGAGGGAAGCCTATGGCTATGCCATTTTTTTTTCTTCACCTGTGAAATCTGATTTAAAGAACGCCTCCGGGGGGGGGGCAATGCCCATTTTTTTTCTCTAATGTATTTTTGTCATTGTTTCTTAAGGGCCTTCAGACGAAGACGATGACACAGGAGATGTGCCAATTATTCCAGATCTGGCAGAGAGGAGTGTACCATTCAATCATGAAGCTGGACAGATACCAGCATGCTTATCGACTACATCAGACTCTCAAAGTCAACAGCCCAGGGATGAAAACCTTCAACGACTCACCAACCAGACACACCCACAACTACAACTGAACCAACAAATGTTACAAAAAGTATCCTTGTCTCTGTAGACAAGCACCATGCTATACAAAATTTTCTGATGAGGACATTCTGAATGTGAAACTTCAGTATGCGGCTCTGTCAGATGCAGAACTTGACATTGCTGTACTGGCAAAAATATCATGTGGGATTCATTTTGATGAGAAAACCATGAACTCAAGACGATCTTCTCAAAAAGATCGACAGCAGTCAAGGACCTCCTACACTTTGCACGGCCATGTGATATGCATACACTTTTTTAAATACATTCATGGCATAGGAAAAGACAGACTCACAGCCCTAATTAAACATTACAAGATAAACGGGGTTGCCAGTCGCACACATAAAAATGCAAAACGTCTTCCAGCCAACGCCCTGTCATATGATGACATACGTAAAGTTGTTGATTTTATAATCAACTACTCTGACATTCACGCCATCGAACTTTCTGGACGAACACCTCGTCACTGGATTACGAGTGCCAGACTTCTACCTACAAACTGTACCAAGACAGCTGTGTACAACTTGTACAAGAAATCTGCAGAGGAGTCTGGTTTTCGTGCTGTCCACATTACAACATTTCGGAGACTCTGGCGCCAGCTTGTTCCTTTTGTAAGAATAATGCCTCCTGCAACTGATTTGTGCTGGACGTGTCAGCAAGGGATGCAGCAGATTTCTCAATCTGCAAACAAATCAGACGAGCTGAAGAGGAAACTGATTAAGGACTTTCAGACCCATCAAGAAATAGTTCAAAATGAGCGATCATTTTATCAACATTCCTGTGAGGAAGTAAAAAGAAACCTCCCAGTGGGCAGAAAACATGGTGGACATGACTACTGTTCATTTGATGGGAAACTTCATGTGTCATTTGACTATGCACAACAGACACATTTCCCATTTGACCCATTGCAAGCAGGCCCCATTTATTTCAAAGCACCTCGTAAATATGGCATATTTGGGCTTAACAATGAAGCTATGGGAAAGCAGCTGAACATATTGATAGATGAATCACACTGCACTGGGAAGGGTGCCAACACTGTGATTTCATATCTCCACTACTATCTGGAGAACTATGGCCGGGAGAGACGGAGCTCTTGTTGCACGCAGATAACTGTTCGGGACAAAATAAAAACTCTGCACTCATTTGGTATCTAATGTGGAGGTGTGGAACTGGACGTCACCGCAAGATTACACTAAGTTGTCTCATTGCAGGACATACAAAATTTAGCCCTGACGGGGGATTCGGTCTCATCAAAAAAAAGCTTAAATATACAAAAGTGGACTGCTTGGATGACCTTGTCCGAGTTGTAAATGACTCATCAAAGATGAATGAAGCAGTTCTGGTTGGCAGAGAAAATGGGCCATCGACAATCCCAACCTACAAGTGGACAGAATATTTGGGAAGGTTTTATTCAAAGCTGAAGGGCATCGAGTCATTTCAACACTTCATCATTGACAGTACAGCTGCTGGTAAAGTAGTAGTCAAGGAGCACATGAATGCACAAGAACAACACAAAGTACTACAAAGAAGTCCTCAACCCCCTTCAGACAGGCTTCCTGAGATCAGTCCATCACCTGGACTTCCTCTTGTACGGCAGCACTATCTCTACAAGGAAATTCGACCATTTGTGTCCCCTCAATGTCAGGACATTGTTGCCCCAAAGCCAGCCACTGCTGTTGAAGAAACAACTCAGTCAGACTGTGACAGTGATAATGACAATGACAATGAACCTGCTGCCAAAGTTGCAAAAACAGTGGATATAAGACAAGTTTCTCATCGTGTCAGAGGCCGTGGTGGACGAGGTCGCAGCAGAGGAGGAAATGGTCCAAAAAGTCACTAAAATTAATAAAAAAAGGTATGTAAAATGTTGTCATATGTTTTTGTATGTTAATAGAGTCATAATATGTGGTTGTTTGTCACATTTGCATTGAAATTTATGCAGCGATGTGTCTTTTGTTCTGTATGAAATGCTACCTGAAGTTGTTTTTCTAAAAATCATGATTTTCTACTTCATGACACTAGAACGACCATATCTCAGCTTCTAATTAAGATAGAATCATGAAATAAAGAGCAAAATGCTCAGAAAAGATGGCACAATCAGAATATCTACCTAACTTTAATTTGAAAAATTGACATTTGTGGAGGGTTTTCCCAGCTCCCCACACATACAGTCGAGTCCGCTTAGCTCCAATTCGCTGGGACCACCCCAATGAGTTGGAGAAATCAGGATTCGACTAACGATTTCCAAGGCGGGTCAACCGTATGCGAGCGAGCCAGCACCCTGGGGAGGTCACGAGGGTAATTCAACAGGGGATGTAACTAAAGATGGCATATTGGGGAAGTATTTTAAATGGGATTATTTCTTTTTCTAAGAAATCGCTCTGAGTAGTAGCTTAATAGATGAAGAGGCCG
>JAWQUT010000198.1:830113-862125 GCA_033807755.1 Ellobium chinense | reverse complement strand
CCAGCTTGGATTTTCATCATTATCATCATCACCACCATCAGCACAGTCATCTTAACTGTTTTCTCCTTCATCTTTAACATTGGCATCATTCTGCATTCGGAAGGATTTCCATATGTGGTAACTCCTACAACTATGCACAGTACCTTAAAATTCCGAATAACGTACTAATACAACCCTAACCCTACCCCCCTAACCCTAATCCTACCCTCTAACCCAAACACTAATGCCAATTGAGACAGGAGCATCAGTCGATGCGAGCGGAACTCCTTATCGCCAGTTACCACATATGGAAATCCTCCCCTGCATTCAAATACAAATGAAACCTTGTATTACAAAATGTAAAAAATTTTTGAAAAAAAAACAAAGCAAAAAATTGAAAAAATCTGGTAGTACAATATACTACTAATACTAGTTTCGCAATGGTTGGACAGATGTTCACAATTCTTGGACAAGTTTAAAAAAACATGGCAAACCTTGGACAGGTACCTGACAGTTGCCCATAATTTTTGAATAGACTATGACTTTATTGGCTGAACTTTGCTGTCCCACCATAATTTTTGCTAAAAAATGTGCGTCTATTACTATTAGTATTAGCCACTTTCGGTTTCTATCTAGGTCTTCCAAGACCGGAGATAAACGAGGTCAAACGAAGGATACCAATTTTTTTAGGCTATGTGTGTTCGCAGCCGTGACACTACTCTAAATGAACTGTATCAATGCAAGAGCGGTCCTGTCCCAGGAGATAGCCCATTTTTCTTTGTGTCAAAATAAGAGCTAGTCTAGTAGACTAGTCTATCTAAACAACATGTTTGGAAAGTACCCCAGGATAAGTTAATGAGAGGTGTAAAACCTAATATAGTCTAGCCAACAGTGAAAAAAACATTGGCATCTTCATACATAGACTAGGGCTAGGCTAGACTTGACGGGTCGTCTGCACGGACGAATTTGCAGATCAGGTAGGCGAGACTGTGAGTGTGAACAGAGTGAAGGCTCGACCGTGCCCTAAACCAAATACTAAGCGGGAGAGTCTCGGGATGTTGTCCCTACAGTCAACAGATTCAGATCTAGATCTAGTCAGGTCAGTTGGGAAAAAAGAGATGTATGAATACCGTATGAAAATATCCTGCCCACCAAATACCTCACCTGCTCACCATTTGAAAACCGCCAATGTAAAGATGAATGAAACGGAAGTTCTAATGAATTAGCTAATGCGCATGTGTAGTGAAATTGTGATATCTATGAATACGTAGGCTTTCCCCAATAGGACAGTCTATTTTTACTACTTGTGGCATTATTTTATTCAATTTATTCATTAAATCAGGAGACGGGAACTTAATTTTCAGGGAAGTTTGGAGTTGCTTAAGACCATACAAAGTATCCGCTGTTTGGATCTAAAAGCTGAAAATCATTGTGACTTTCTATTATATCCATTTAAACAAGAAAGGTTCATACTTACGAAATTTCCTTTGAAATAATTTTATTCAGTTTTAACATTGGAAATGTTTCCCAAGTTTCATGCAAATAAGGCAGGAAAAAAAGTTATATTCTCCATTATGAAATAGGTCTATCCTACATCTTTCATGAGTTGAAAAAAACAGACGAACGACGCACTTTTATCTCTCAAACATCTTCACTCTGTAATTAGTGACACAATAAATAGTGATATTGAAACAAATAGTATTTTGTTTATCTCACTTTAAAAGTCACACTCAGGGGCATAGCGTCCATCTAATATATGAATCTGAGATTACGAACATGTTATCTATTTGTCTAATGCAATTTAATCTTCACTGTTTTCTTAAATATTCAAATATCACCTCCATCTTATTTCATCTATGAGCTTTGACAATACTATTTTTTTCAACCTTAGCTAACATTTTCTTTGCTGATAATCTGAAGCCCAATACATTGTCTCAGAGATTCAATGCTTATCAGCGCAAAACGCTTAAAGGCAATATAAAGTGAGAAGCGTTTTTAAACATTTGCCAATAGTCTGAGAGAAAAATATGCCTATTTGCTGCTCTAACGGTGTTTTAATGTTTGTTTCAACGCAAGGGTCCGACTTGATTGTTGTTTTTTGTTTTTTGTTTTTCATTTTTAGCGAGCCGACGAGAGATTGGCTGTCTAGACTTTATCAGTGTCGCCAGATTTGACTTATTTAGATCCAAACACCAATTTTTTTACTTTTTAAAAGCCATTAATTCCCACCAAAGTAAGAAAAAGAAGGTAGGATATTAATGCTAGATTACCCAAAAAAAAAAATCATCCTTTCTACGTCCCTGGTCACACTGAAGTTTGTTCGTATCGTATTTGTAGTTTTTAAAAAAGTTTGATTACGAAATCCGTATCAATAGTTATGTTTATTAGTTGCTTATTTGCATTTCCGGTATTAATTCAGAGTCTGGCGAGTCTGGCACCGTCTGGATTTGTGTGGGCGTGAGGTTGGAGGATAATCAGGCGCTGGAAACAGATTGAAATCTATTCAAAATGACGAAAGGACGGGTGGACACTGCTTTATCCACAGCACCAGTTGTGACATGCATGAAAACACTTATGATGGTGTTTAATTTCATCTTTTGGGTAAGTTCCGTTGGCGTTGGCGTTGGCGTTGAGTGACAACGTCAACAGATTCGGTTGGTGTCGCTAGAGTAGAATCCCAGACTTGTCTAGTAGTCTAGTTCTAATCTAGATCTAGATCAGATCTAATCTAGGTCTAGATCTAGAAATGTAGTCTGTACATTGTAGATCAAAATCTAGTCTAGTCTAAATCTAGAAACTAGATTACTAGATCTAGACTAGTCTAGAGTGTTGGAAGCACTGTTGCCGTGTTGGTTGTTGGACAGTCGGCACTCGCGGACAACAATTTTAAATTTAAATTGTTTTGTACCGGAAGATTCATGGTTTGCCCATCCATAAATATTCTAGCAAGGGCATTTGTGATTTCTACTTTTTTACCTTCACCAGTTCACTATTTCTACTTGAGCTGAATTTCTGACTTGAACAGTTGAACAAACGCACCCAGGGCACAATACACTGCAAAAAACATTCTGATATTTCATAACAGTTCCCCTACATTTTGGCTTTGCGACAGTTATGACCAATAATTGCTCCCAACTGCAAGGAAGGAGAAGGTAACCTCAGGCTGAGTCAAGACTAGGCAAGTCTAGGCCTTATGGCCTAGGCATATGCAACTAAAGAGCATTGGAAAGAAAGCAACCAAGATGATCGTCTGTTCTTAGTATAGCTAGTGACCTGATTGACTTACCTATGCCCATCGGCCTCTTGCATTAGCAGACGACAAATATTTAGACTAGATCTGTCACTTGAATTGAATTGAATCTAAAATCGTCAACTAAAGTTCAGAAGTTGAAGGTGAATTCTTTATTCTACAATGAATATTTCAACCTTTATTGTTTCGTGTTCATATTCCAAGCTTATAAGGGCCCACTTGTGTTGGGCAGAGAGCTTTAATTAGAACAGTGAAAACTAGGGACTGGAGAAAACTAGGCACAGTAGGATATTTTATACCAGGATCAAGATTAAAGATCCATTATTCTTTGTCTAGTGTAGTGATGGGCGGTGTGGTGTGATGAAAGGGTTTCCAAAATCGTCTCAAAACTAAACTAACATTCTACTAGTACTATACATCTCTTAACCCTGAACCCAGTTGAGATGAGACCTTTAAACATGGTGTCTAGTGAGACAGGCGTATTGGTTGAGACTTACAAAGCCTATTCAGATGTCTTCCCAGTGTGGCTATGATTACTGTGAATGAGAGTGGGAGTTTGCAATTAATGCAGATAACCTCTCTTTCTAAAGAAGTGTAGTCCTGACTAATCTTTAGGAGAGGATTTCTAAACATACCCAGTATGTCATGACTGATACTTCTGTCATGATGGGTATTAGAGTTTGGGACCCCATCTCAGTAAGACCTATAGTAATGTGTCAGTTTAGGTACAAGGCACATTCAAAAACCCTTCCAGTCATAATAATAGTCTGTAGACACACTAAATCATATCATGGCCATGTTACTTTGAGTTTAGGCCTATAACGTATTCAGCCAGTGAGTAAGGCTTGATCTGCAAATACAGAAATTGACTCTTTCAGAATTTTGACACAAAGCCCATCATTTAGCAGATACTGGAGTAATCAGTGTTGAGTGTGTCTATTACATGAAAGTATCAGTATCAGAAATTAATTGAGACCATGCTTGGTCGGGAGCATTTCCCGTAATAATAAAAATTTGATAGTTTATGACTTGATGAGACATACACACACTTTCTTTTTCTTGAGCCCCAAAGTCAGGAGCGTAGACTAGTAGTACTAAGTAATAGCTATCCTTTAGAACGGCACCGGTTGTATACCTGCTTTAGTAATGGAATTCATTTGACCTTTGACTACTCACCAGATCGGTGCTGTGGGTAAGGATGGCCCTTGTCTTGATTGTAGCTTTAGGACAGGCTGAAGTCAGAAGAAAGAATGGAGAGGGAGGGAGAGAATTATGTTCACTTAATGAGGCTTATTTAAGTAACAACAGCACAACAGTAATCATGGACATTGTATAGAAAAGTAAAGTCCCCATAAATTATCTCATTGCTGGAACTGGAAGCAAATCATTTGGCTAAACTAGAGAGTTTCGAAAATAATTGAGTACTTCACAAATATTTATGTGCATATATTCATCCATGCGCCTCTCCGTCCATCCACCCATCCTTCAGTTGATTCTTCCAGATGCTGGTCTGTTAATCAGTTGATCCTTCAGTCCTTCCATCCATCCATTCATCCACCTATCCGCCCATCCACCTTCATATCTGTCTATATATTTCCTGGTCTACCTATTCTTCCATCTTATATTCATCAGTCCAGCCTTCAATCCACCCTTTAGTGGAGTAGATTGGGGAAAGTTGGGGAAATCGCGAATTTCCCCGTTTTTTAGGTTTTGCTGCAATTTTGCAAATTTTCATAAATTCAGACATTTTCCGCAAATCTGGCACAAAGTTTGCCCATTTTGGCAGGGCAGTGAACTTTTTCTGCTACGTTCCCAATATTACGTCTACGGAAATACAGCATCTGTATCTATAATAGTATATTCCATCTGTAACTTTGCATGGGTCGTAGACCAATACGGCAATTGTACAGTACCGGTATAGTACCAAAAGCTGCAACATGGTGATATAATGAAATTACAAAGCTACCAAAGCCAGTAGGTGCCACGCAGATGACATTACTCCATCAAACTTTAGAGATGTAAACAAAACTGCATCGGGTTCCACCGTCTTGCTGGAGCGATTTTTGTCGTATCGGGCCTTGGTGATGTTGATACTAATCATCAGGACTCAGATTTTCATAAAGACTTAGAGCCAGATGCTGACAGTTATGACAAGTGGGAAATTTTTTGCCTGGATAGAGCAGAATCAAGTGCGGACGTTGACTCACAGCGACGACACGTGAATACATCATGTCTAGAGTGGGTTTACTTTAGGAGTAATGGGTCATGCGGGGCTTGTGTGGCAGGAATGGGCCGTGGGCGTGACAGACAAAGATTAACACTCAAGATGCATTTACCCTAAGGACAACCTTGTCAACTCTAAACAAACAGTAGTAACCGTCCCCAAGAGTACTCGTACCTGGAGTAGCAATAACACAGATTCATTGAAATGGGGGGTGAAAATGCTGGTTAGAGAGAGGTTTGAGTCTCCACAAAACTTTTGAAGTATTTTTTTTTTTTGGTCTACATATTTGAAAGCCTCATTTTGGAAATCTCTCATATTGATACAAGGAAATATCACTATCAGGACATTTCTCTTTTAAGTCTGTCATTATTTTCAGGGTTGGGCACGTTCACGGAAAATCGGGAACTGCGTTCCGTTCTCCGTTCAGTGCCAAAATAGGGAACTGCGTTCCGTTCCCCGTTCAGCCGAGACTTTCAAATTCCGTTCCGTTCACCCGTTCCACGTCTGAGGAACTTAGTTCCGATCTCCGTTCCGTTCCGTTTACTTTTCCCGCCGAAAATAGCACGTGTTTCCGACTGCTGATTTCACAAAGGGAAACGAGGATTTTGATGTTTAATGAATGTTACTCTGTGTGTGAGTATTTTCCATGGAGAAGTTCAGTTTCGGAGGCGCAAGATGTAACTGTTACTTGGTGATGAAGAACATGATACCATTCATCCCTTCCTTAAAGGACAAAAAAAACAACAACAACAAAACATCCAGATTCATTTAATAACTCTGAGTAAGTGCAGTGTGCGCCACAAAAACAGAAAAAAATTTGAGCCTCTCCTCCTTCCAGAATTCACTGCAAGTGAGAGAATCTGGAGAAATTACATGTGCACATACCATACATACTTACAATTTCTTATAAATTTGAGGATTTATTTACGATTGCACGAAAAAAAAAATACCCCAAAAAAAAAAAAAAATAAAAAAATAGAGAGATTGTGATATATTCGAGATCATAAAGGCATGAGTCACAATTTTGGACAAAAGTCGCTATTACAGTAAAATCCTGGCATTTCTTGTTCTTAAAGTCGATGTAATCTGTTGCGTGGTTCTGGTTGGTTCTAAACAGGTATTTTTTAAAGGATCCTTGACAAGCAACGCTGCAATTACAATTGCCAACGTCATGTGTATGAAAACCAGTGGGCCGTCTTCCTAACCCACTGCCGCCCTCCGCTTTCTTCGTGTGTACTATATCCCGCCCCTAGTTCTCTAATCCTCCGCCCTTTTCACCTGCCCATCTACGTTACCCAATGAGCCTTTATTTCGCTTTCCATAATTATTTATGGCTTTCAAGTTGGTGTTCAACTGTCAGGCACCACTCACGGTCACGATACAGTCCTCTCGATGGGCGTAGCGTTGTTTCGCGAGAGACGGACTTGAGGCGGTCAAGCCTCCTGACGCAGTCCTGGATACCAGGTGTCATCACGTCTTTATCAGTAAGGGGACACGCTTCACTTGCGATTAAAAGTGATAAGCCAGTCCTTGTTGTGTAATGCGGACGGCAACAGCAGCTTCGTCTCGACGGTCTTATTTACCTGACGCCATAAAAGGGCAGGAGTGACAAACTGATCTTGCCGATTGGAAAAATGACCGTTATGAGGTCGAACGAAGCTGGTGATCCTAGTGCAGCGAGTGCAATAACTGCGGAAAAAATGAAAAAAAAAACCCTGGTCCTGATGTGTGAACGGAATTTGAACGGACTTGAAAATGAACTTAGTTCCGATCCGTTCCCGAAAAATCACGAACTCCGTTCACGATCGCGTTCATAATGAAACAACGAAACTCCGTTCGCTCCGTTCACGAAACTGGAGCTAAGTTCCGGAACTTAGTTCATATGAACGGAGTTCCACCCAACCCTGATTATTTTGCAGACAAAGATAATTCTTTTGAAATGTATTACAAAGTCTAGACTAGATCATTTTACATTTGTTAATTTAATAGTTTAGTGTATGTTTTTTATAGAATCCATTTGTTTGACATTATCCAGAGTCTGCAAATTTCACGTGTGGTAATGCAAATTTTAGGAAAACTGTATTTGCAACTTTTGGTGCAAATTTTGCCACTCTTTGCATGCAAATTTTACCATTTTTTGGTGCAAATTTGAGGGGTTTGAAATGCAATTTTCAGTTGGGACAGAATAAAACTGGTTTGCAGAGCAAAACTGGCTTGGGAGAGTGAAAGTAGCCCAGGCCATTTTTACTCTTGGGAAAAATATTGGCCTAAGCCAATTTTACTTAAAAGTAGAACTTGGTAGAAATATTTTTGGCCTGTTACAGCAACTCATGGTATTGGACCCAGGGGCAACAAATACCGTCTATAAAGTAAAATGGACAAAATTGGATTGTGCCAAAGTTCCTTTTATTAAGTTTAGGAGCAGACTTCACATTTGTTAAACCTGTACTTAGTTTGGATGAGCAGTGTGGTCCAACTTGAGATGTGCAGAGTGCACCGTCAGTTTTGCATATAGGTGCATGTCGAAGATCAATGAGGGCACAGAATCTTACAAAAGGAACAGAATATTTCATCCTGCAATACATGTGTACAAAGTGCTCATCACAATATTTTGTTTATCTGCAGACTCTCTGTTGGGGTTGTCCATTTCTTTCTGAAGTCGAAATACAATGGTCCTATCATGAACGCAAAAAGCATAGAATATACTTGCAGTCATTTTTACATCGTTGGTTTCTAATCATAGAAAACTTTTCAGATTCAAAGTCCTGGCTTAATCATATGAATGTGCGTTTTTGTTTCTCATTCCAGCATTTACATGCTATCTCTTCATGTGAAAGTTACTAGTAAGCCATAAAGACGGACCAATCAGCCAATGAAATAACCAGTCCCCTAACCAGAAACCCATCCCATCTGAAATATGATAGACAAAGGATCTAAATCAGTGAAGTTGGTTTTTTTGCTGTAAGCTTAGACAGCACATGTGAAAGTAGAATAAAACAGGAAAGGAAAGCAGGATATATGCACAACCAATAAAATAAACTATGAATGCAGGTCGTCTTCTCCCCCCCCCCCCCCCCCNCCCCCCCTCAGCCCCAAAACCTAACTACACCTACACACGTCCTGAACAAGTCTTGGCTTCTGCATAATTTGTTTTCAGGACATACAAAACTGGATCAATATCCCTCACGTGATGGAAGAGCTTGAATAATTGATTTAATCCGCTTTGAAGAGGGGGGAGTGAGAGGAAAGGGTTTCATCAGAGCAACAACTCAGCAACTGGTTGAAGACGTGGGCTTGTGGGATACCTGAGAAAATGGTCATTCCTTTAGGCGCAATAATGCTTTATTCTATGTAAACTGAATATCAATACAACATATCGACATTTGCGATCCCATATGACATAAAGTGTCAGGAAAGAATTTAATAGAAGTAGTGTTTTGATTAATATAGTTTGTAGAGAATACTAGAGTCTTATTGCATTATATCTCTTATGACCATTTGAAATAGACAGACAACTGTTCTCATGTAAAGATGTAGCCAGTCAGAACGGGATCATGATTGCCTCAATGATGACACAGTTCGTTCCTGTCAACAAGGCAGTTCCTAACTAAAGTCCATGATTCTCATTTTCCCCTCTTCGTCTCCACTCCAGAAACCACACACATTCACTCCCCACTAACCGAGATGTTTTACCTTAAATGCTATTTTCCTCTTTCTCAGCCATTCCCAGGGCACTTTCATTTCTGAATCAAATTTAGTACTGGTGCTTTTCCGAGAGTCAGGATCCAATGACCCCAAGGCAAATGTCACCAGGATTACTCAGGAAGGAGGATAAAGGCTTGATATTAAATTATTCTCCTGAGACAGACCATGCAGGTTACAGTGGGTGGATTCTTTCAGATAGGTCATACTGTGCCCATATTCAGAGAAATCACATGATGAAAGCTGTTACGATATAGAGCAAGGGAAAGGGGAACATTATGGAAGATTTGTTTTCATTATAATTCGTTTGAAGGCTCTAGACCATTACTATTTCATGTGCATTTGTAAACTTGCTGCAATAATAGATATTTCCATACATTTGCAGTTTAGTTCAATCTGATTTTTTTATTTACTTATCATGAATCTATTATAAACACATTTTAGATATTACTATCCCTTCCCATAAACTGTCAAATTTACGGATGAAAATTATTAATCAATTGGCCCTGTTGATTTTAATGTGTAGCCACTTTGCTAAATGTCAGTTGGCATGATGTATACTTTGGTAACTATGATACATGTATTTCCTTCGCTAACATAAATCTTTTAATCCAACGCCTGGCATATTTCCTTGTCCCAATTCCTTTCTGACGGGGTCCATGAATGATCAGTACAGGAAAAAGAATACATGCATATATCCTCCGTCGGTGTTTGGGGTACTGAGTGTCCACAGATAATAATACACAAATTTGTGAACTTCTTCCTTTTTCTTGTGAAAAGTAGATTTTGAATTAAATGTCAGTTATATTAGTATGACAGTAAGGCATCAAAATATAAACAATATTGTATTGTGTTGTGGCAGTATCTGAGTGCTGGGGTTGGGTGTCGCTAAATAATAGCTAAACAGGTTGTGTTTTTTTTAATTGTACTGCTTATATTCTTCTTGTGTGCACCATATTCCACTGCGGTACACTTTTCACAGCACGTTACTTGAACAGAAAGTGAGTGGGCGAGAGAGTGGATTTGATTACTTTATTCCTGATGTTTAAGGCATAGAAGGACCCCTCTGAATCCCCTGGGACCAATCACATAACAGGGGCCAACAGTAAATTCGTTGTGGTCTTTTTCTTCCTATGTTAGGATTTACTGCAAGATGTGAGAGCTGTACTACTAAACCGCATGGATTTGTATGTGTAACAAAGAAAAACAGTCACAAATCCAGCCAGCCTCAAATTTTGCCATTGATTGGTCAAACGATTTGATTACAAAGTTGTGAAGAGAACCATTATAAGACAAGACATTAGCCTGTATATATATATGAAAATGGCAGTGCTGTCTGTAACCATATGACCATAAAATGTGACAAGAGATTTACACTGGTGAGCAGCATACTGTTGTTGTTGTTGTTCAGATGGTACCCTGGTGTCATGGTTTTAGGGTAATTGACAGGGGACTGTGGAGATGCATGGGAAATTCACTCTGTGTAGTGAATAATTGATGAGATTTTGGCAGGCATCGTACGATCATAATGTCATCAATGTTGAAACATCACGTCATAATCTATGGAACTGAGGTCATAGAAAAATGAGGTTTATATGTAACCTTTCTATGGGCACAAAATGACATACAGTAGAACTTAAGACAATTGAATTTTATGGAACTAGCTCAAATATTGAGAGGTTTGTGGGATTTTCAAGTATGTGATATAATATAATACAGAAATATAAATAGGAGGTTTTCAATAAATTGGCAAAGAATTTGAGCATATGAAGCTCAAGGTCATAGGATTCTACTTTATTCCTCAAAAAAAAAAACAACCGCTACATACTTAAAATTTTTAGCTTCTACAAATTTTATTAATGTCATCAGAATTTGCCAACCGTTTTGATCAAACAGATGCAAAATCTGTGTTCAAATATAAGATTATAAGACCTTATAGATCAACATTGACAATATGTGATGAATTTGGGAAATGGAAATGAAATTTCACTCTAAATAATATACTCTTATTTTTTAGCAATTGAAAAGATAAAGCTTCTGGTATACTAAATAGTATAACTCCAGCCAGATTTGTGGAAGAAAATTCAGAAATATGACTTGAATTTTGTATCAATAGCAGTCTAAAGTATTTTTTTTTTAAATACAGATACAAGACTTAACATTGTCCAGCATTGCTTTCTCTCTGATGTTGATCTGTGTTCTGCGTTCTATGTTTTCCTCTTTCTGTCACTATCATTTAATGACAGATGATTTGGTTTCTTCTCCTATCCAATAATTCACTTATTGATTCACCACTTCGTTTACAAACACATCTCATTCATAAGCTCAGAAAAAGGAGTTGTGATTGTTATTGGAGAAATTACATTATTGGGAAAAGTTTATTATTATGCAACTTATGATTAATTTTATTGTAAAAATCACAGAGAACGTGTTGTGGTTTCAGTTGTTCATGTAGAATAAGTCAGGGCTAATGTTGGGAAATATTTGAAAACCAAATATGTCATTTCGCACCCCAAATAGTTCCATTTCTTCTTCTCTATTCTTGGATCATACGTTCGTCTGACATGTTTGAGAGGAATTCTGTTATCCTCTGGATGCAGTGTTCCCCAGTAGACTGATGAGCTAACCTAGTCCCTGAGGGTATGACCACATTTTGGGAGTCACGCCTGATAAATGAAAGCTTCAGTGATGGTTTTGAGAATGATAAATAGATGTTTGCCGCAGGGTTGTTGTCATTTAGAGTGGGTGAGAGGTGTTGGTGAATGCTACAATTTGGTTGTACATTAAAAAGAAAATTCACACATAAAGGAAATCTCCATATCTAAATTTTTGAAAATGTGGAAAGGCAACTCCCAACTCATATGACTTGGAGAAAACACTGTAATGGAATCACCAGGAAAAAACTCAATTTGTATTGATGTGTATTGAGGGGCTACTTATAAATGTGATCCTCTCAAAAGAAGGATTTACTCAGATACACTGTTCTGCTTTTGGACCACAGTTCATTCAGTTGATTGAGATAAAGCAGAGTCACCTATTGAAGTCGAATTTGTGAATTTTTCATCTCTGGCTTCTGTTTCTTAACTGAATTCTAGCTCTACTTTGAAAATAGTCTTTTTTTTTAATGGGTGAGAGTGTGGATGTTCACTGTTCTATTTTGTTTTTTTCTGAATTAAAACAATCTGTCCCACAAAATGTTGTCGAAAGATGACTGACTGAAACAAACAAACAATGTTCCATAATGTGCAATATTCCATCCACATCATACTACTTCATTTTGCTACTCTATTTGCTTAAGCAAGCACATGTTGAAGTATTCTTGGCTAGTGGCTAATGACTGAGTATGCTTATTCCAAATCACATTTGATGGAGGGGAGGGAGAGTGAGGGGATTGGAAGTGAGGGTGGGGGAAAGCCTATGATCCTGTGCTGAAAAAGTTTAAATGGATCATGGATTCCAGGTGATTAGCTTTCTGACTGATGGTTGTTCTCAACTGTTTTTCATTTTTTTTAAAATTTAATTCAGTAAAAACTGAAGTATCAGTTCACTCTCTTAATAAAAATGGTAGTCAGTATCTGTATATTGTATGTATTTGCTGATGGAAGTTCTCTAGAGCACCTCTGCAAAGTTTTTTTTAAATTCCGTTTGTTTTTCCTCTTGGCAGGTGACAGGTATTGTGATTCTTGCCATTGGCATCTGGACCAAGGTTGATCTGTACAAGTACCTGGAACTATCCTCCATCTACCAGCCTGAAGCCCCGTATGTCCTGATTGGTGTCGGAGCCATCATTGTTCTTATTGGTTCCCTTGGCTGTTGTTGCACAATCAAAGGCCATTCCTTCCTGCTGTATATGGTGAGTTCTTTGTCAGTCTTCACACTGAACATTCTCATTTTGTGTGATCATATGTAGTGGTATTTTTTGAAATGCACAGGTTCCTGTTATTTTTGCTAGAGAACATTTTTAAGAACCAAAGAGCAAGAAAAGTATGAAATTAACAATCGTGATAGATATGACTGCAGATAGTACAGAACAAACTTAGGGCTCCTTAAAGCTTATGTTTATGCCCCACAAACTCCCCTGGCTCAATTCTGCATCACTGTTAACAGACTTTCTTAGATCTATATGTATTCAGAATAGCCCAATATGCTGGATTCTTCTATGCATTTTTAAGTATTAGAAAAATGTGTGGAAGCAAAATGAAAATATATCTTGCTGAGTTATTTTATTGGCTGAGTGCAGTGGCTGTTTCTTGACCCTCTGGGATGGCATTGGCGTATACCATTACATCTCAGTTTTGGAATTTTGGTCATGAAATATAAAAAATTATCTGCTGAGGTCCTGTTTGTTAAGTTTAGAGTCAAACATCACATGATAATGAGAAATATCTTTGGAATTATGCATTAGTAATACTGCTAGGAAGCAGCTTTAGAGTAACTTCAAACAAGTTTTACACTTGTCTCGCATTATAATCTTTGTATTATTGTGTGTTTCAGTTTGCTGGCTTCCTTTTCATTGTCTTCATCATAGAGTTGAGTGCTGGCATTGCTCTGCTGATCTACAGAGGCAAGGTACGTAGTACCTGAGTGCTTACAGCACCAGAAATGCAAGATTCCTGTTCTAAAATATCATACATTGTTGAAATTCACATAAAAGTGACAGAAATAGGCAGATGTTATCAACTACTCCCAAGATTTAGGCTGGCGGAGTGAATGACAGAATTTGTTAGTACAACGTGGCCTCCTGAAGTTATGCCATAAAAATGATGGTGTATGTCAGTGACATCATGAGATTTACAATTTATCCTTCGCACGCTGTGCTGTCTGCTGGAGTTGTTGGAATACACACTTTGGGTTTGCTGAATGTGCTAGGATATTGATTGAGCTCCCAAGTAATCCCAAGTGAATTAATTCCATCTGAAATAGCATGGAAATTAATGACAGGATGGTTTGAGTGGCAGAATGACAGGCAATCAGAATTGCTATCTTGAGGATTATCATAAGTTGTTTTTGGAAGATTTAATTCAGAATTCAAGCTCTATCTTATAAATTTTAAATTTTACCTTGGGTGCAATGGCTACAACTTACCTACTAGAGATTAATAGTTGGCCTTTTTGATTGATGAACGTGGGAGATACATCTATTTCCTTTATTTCTGTTGAATATAGAAATTGCAGTTGTGTGTTGTTATTGATAAATTTGGTGTTAGATCTCTTTTTATTATTGATGAATATGGCAGTTAGATCTTTCTTATCATTGATGGAGCTCCCAGTTACTTCTGTCACAATGAATTCTATATTTTCTCAGCTGGAAAAAGGTTTCAAAGATGGTTTGACCAGTGCTCTTCAGAAGTATGGAGAGAAGGATGAAGAAGAACGTACGGCAGCCCTTGATGAACTTCAGGAGAAGGTAAATGAAGGAACACAGTCGAATGAAATTAACACAATAGTATAGAATAACTGTCCAAACAATGAAATCTTAATTCAGCATTGAGATTTGCATTTTACAGAACAAATTTTATATTGTAAAAGTGTTGTCAAAATCACTGTATGTACCAGAGTGAAAAGCTTCTAGACGTGGGCTTGATTCTTAGGGGTTTCCACAGCGCACCAAAAGAGACATTTGATCATGCTGAAGATTGTGAAATAGGCTTTTTGGCCTTGAAATTTGGTTGGTTATCACATCCTTAAAAATTCCTTAAGCACATCCGATAACCATCAACCCCAGATCCATCATTGATAGTTGTTCATTTGTGATCTTTCCATGTCTGTGTACAAGTAAATATGTGTAAAAGTAACTGCTTTCTTTGTTCTGAGGTTCTATAGGGGTAGTGGTAGACTTTGAAGAGTCCTTTTAGAAGCCTGATAGTACACCATGACAGCTTTGATACCATTGACATGGTCTGACTTTGATATCATAATGCTTGTTAAATTTTTAATTCCATTGTAAAATATTTAAGGTTTCAGATGCACGATTAACACTTTCTTTCCAATGTGGCATATATGTACAAAAAAAAAACCAAACTTTCCTTAAGAAACAATATGAAGAATATCACCAGGTTGCTATGTGACGCCAATGCTGATCAACGATGTGGAGAGGAAAAGGACAAAAAATTGCTAACACCAACTTCGATAATCCCCAGAGACACTGTATTTCCTGTTGTTCTTTTTTCAGCTGGTGTGCTGTGGCATTGACAACTACACAGATTGGTTCAACACACCTTATTCCAAGAAGGAAGGAGCGCCCTCGGTTCCGGAATCTTGTTGCCGTGTTAATGTAAAAGAATGTCATCACGTTGGGCTGAAAGGAGACAACTCAACCACAAAGGACATCCATACTCAGGTTAGAGGGAAGAATTTTTGTTGGCATTGTGTGACTTTTAAGGATGTCATAATTGCACCATGTTGGAATTTGCTGTACGGTGTTTGGGAGGTCTGAGTTTATGAAAAGTGGGAATTTTGTCTGTTAAAGAGTGATAATTCATGATTGGGTACTTTGAAAGAAAGAATGCTCAAACTATTATGGACAGGCAAGAAAGGAAACGCACATACAACAGTGAGATGACAAGCAAAACTTCAAAGGTTGTGTATGAGAAGACATCGTCTAGAGTGTTAGGTAACAACTGGAAAACTAAATGGTAAATGAAGCAAGGAAAGACAAAGACAAATGGTTCAGCATGAACTAGACTAGTCAGTCGAGTGGAGCATAGCACTGGAGAAATGTTTAGATGGACAACAGATAGAGAAAAGTGAAAGTCCATGGTCACCTACAGTATGATACTTGAAGAAGACAAAGAAAACATTGGAAGCAGTGATATCTTCTTCGCTGTGGTTGAGTGTCACTTTATTTCATTCTCTTGAGAAATGGTTGAGTTCATTATCACGGTTATGTCAATTAATTGTTGTGGTTACATAAATTCATTGTCCTGCTTATTTATACCAAGTGACCTAATGAAATTAAAATTTATCATGAATTTCCTTTCCTCTTCACAACTGCAGACATGTTTGGATTTAAGACAAATGTTGTGGTTTTATTGCAGCATGTTCTTATATGGGTATTTCTCTCTCACAGGGCTGCCATAAACTGGTTGTGGATTTCATCAATGGGAACATGGGACCAATAGGAGGGGTTGCTCTTGGAATCTCATTCTTTCAGGTGAGAGTTAGAGTAAAGGATGATGTTTAAGCGCTCACGAAAGGGAATCACAGAGCTCTCAGCCATTATTCGATGGCATCATTGAAATAAACTTCCTTATACACTATACTGCACTTATACACTGCAGTCTCTCTTGACCTTTTGGCCTTAATTCACTCTTGTTCAAGTTTTGGTATTCCGTGACAGAAAACAAAATGTGTCCCAGCCCACCAGAATGGCGTCCAAAGCACCTAATACACCATTGTGTCTGGCAAAACTTCGTCCATGAATTCTGCTAGTGCCACCAACCATAATCAATTTATGATCCATAAGTACTTGCTGGACATCCAAGATTTTATTAATAGCATATGCACAAGTTCGTATCATTTTCCTCATTTCATCCTTTTGAAGGATGAAGTTAAAATTTCAAATTCGTCATTGATTCATTACTGGCCCCATGCAGTGTTCAGCCGTTGAACACAATATGAATGGGTAAAACCATAGTTTATATTATCCTGTGTCCCGTTCATAGAGTGGGACTGCATGCTAGTGAAAATTCCAGTAAAAGAAGCCAGATGTGATCGAAGCTTTACAAATGGTGTGTCTTTTCTTCCATAGGTGCTTGGAGCAGTCCTAGCCTTCTGCCTGGCCAAGTCAATCAACAGGGCCAAGTATGAACAGGTTGCATAAGTGATGGCAGTGCTATCAAGGTTGGCTGAAGGTCAAGGGCAAAACTTACTGTGGGTCAGATACAGGATAATGTTCTTTATGTCTGCTTTGGTCACTAAATTAAGGGATATTTGTTGTTGTTTTTTTTTGGTTCTGTTTTGTTTCAAACCCTTTTTGGTTTTTATGATTCTCAGATCTTATATCATGTGAAGTTTTGCCTCACTCTCAACATTTGTGTCGTAGTTTAAAAAAATAAACAGTGTAACTACTTAATTAAGGGTGCCTATCTGAAAATGATAGCTATGAATGTAATCCCGCTCATTTATTTATGTGAAAAGTTGTGCCTCCAATTGGTACTTAATGATATTTGTTTTCACTGAGCTGGAATATCTTAATCTTCTTTAGATGTGTGAGAGTGTATATGTAGACATCTGATACTTTGTACTGAATAGCCCACCAACTTCTGGAGATATACATAATAAACCTATACAGGGTAGAGGTATTTTTATTTTTGATACATCAGAGTACAGCTTACAAATACTTTGAAACTTAGGCATGTTTTTGGTTATGGTTGTGATCAGATACCATCTGTGCTTGTGCTGTGATTGATATTGTTCAATATAAAGGATGATCAAAGAAAGAAGTCGACTTGATTCAAAGTCCAGTAATTTCCACTTTTAAAGAGAAAATGGAATAATATTTTAAGCACAGTAATACTCATATATAATCTATGATTTCTGAGGTTTCATTGATCTAGATGATACACTGTTGTCACAGTGAAAAATTTGAAACATCTGGGAACAAATGATGTGTTGGTGCCAGGATGTTAGAGGCACATCAGACAAGATTTGAATTACTGAAGTTATTGAACTTTGAAATCAAATAAATTCATTTTTATTGTGGCCACCTTATATATTTAATTGTGTTCTTTCTACCATAGAGTTTGTTGTTCATCATTATCAGTAGGCCAGATGAACCTCTCAGAAAGTGATTAAAATAGACTTATTTGAAACAACATGACATATTCATAGATGTAAAACTTCTCATAATGTATTTTTCCTTCTCAGTATTTGGGATTTCAATTTCAGTAGTCAAAGAAATAATAGTAAGGGGTCATTCAAAGATGGTATGGTAAATTTTTATCCAGTAGTTTCATGTCTGCAATTGTGGTTATTTTCGTAGCAGGCCATTCCGCAACAGCAGTCTTCAAACATTTTCATTATGGACCATTCATATCCCGGCTTATTGCTTCAATACTTTTGCTTAGTTTTGGAAAAGATATCTTTTGGCTGGACCACTTTTAAGATTGATAACTGATAACCAAAAATTGATGGTATTCCATGCCTTATTCTAAACTTAAGAAAAGTTAACAACGAAAACAAGACTTTTAAAGAAATCTTTTAAAGATTTTTAAAGAAGGAAATAGATATACTGAGTCCTCATTGTTCTGTTCATATACCACAAGCTCACTGAAATTGTCTTGCCTCTTTAAATTCCATAACTGCTTGCTTGTTTGATCTAACCATTTACTTTGCAACCAGACAAAATGAGATTTTTGTCACAAGACTAAGAGCTGAAATGTCAGACCCAAAAGGTGATTGGAGCAGTCCAGATTGAATTTTCATTTATTGGGAAGTCAGAAGTTAAATCAATTCTGTTACCAAAAATATGAACTCCATGGGCAACTGCTTGGCAAATAAGGATGACTTTGAATGTTTATGAGGTAGAGTAGACGAAAGTGCAAAATTAATTCTCCACTCTCGATATTCTCTGAAATTTTGCCACTACATGAGGGTGACCCCTGGCACTTCAGGTAATGATAACATGGGCGAGGAAAATGCTAGGTGAAAGATTCTTTTGTTTTATAAAAGTACAAACATTAAGATTTTATATTATTCTAAAAACGTAATCAAGCCAGACAGCGACTTAAGCCTCATTTTGAATGGCTGTAAGGCATTTGCACTGTGTACAGTTACAGTTTCATGTTTTATTATCATAATAATAACATTAATGTACTGATTTTCAAGCTAATTGTGAAACCAATTGTGAAACCATATTTTATGTCTTTCATATCCCTGCATGCACTGTTCATGTCAAGTGGCCAGGTTTTTTTTTGGTTTTTTTTAAACCGCACTTTAACAAATAAATTTTCACTGACTTTATAAATGTTTCTTAAATGATTTCAAATGATATGTCTGAACACTTTTCTCATTTTAATTAGAGAAATTATGTATGACAAGCCTGGAAAAAAAAAGAGATAAACTAAACTTAAACATAAATACTAGATTTGGTCAGCCTAATTAGTGCATTATCCATGTTGCTGTTTATTTCACCAGACAAGCACTGTGATTATTTTTGCTTGCTGGTATGAAATACATTTAGAACTGCCTACATTACATGATGAAACAGGACTTCACATTCCAAAGTTTGTGGCTACCAGTTATATCCAAATATAAGATGTCACTTAATATTGGAAATGCTGGACTGAGCTGTATTTTATTTTTCTTACTTTGGTTACTTTATGTATATTCAATCTCATGGTATGTGACATCTTCTCACTTCTTCAAGAGCATGCATACACCTAAACAACCTTACTGAATTGTTGGAAAGATATCCCTCCAGAATCAAACAACCAACATTAGATATATCATGTTCTAATTGAGTACCAAATTTGCATGTATTTCTCTGAATTTTCCACAGAACAGTAACCTTGCATCTGTATTTTATTCAAACATTTTTTGGGGGCTTAATTTCATGTAGTATTTACATACGTACATTGTCTATGGCTGCTCAGACTCTATGTTTAGTACATGTGAGGTCATGTGTCGAGAAATGAAATACTTTTATTATTCTTCGGCAAAATTTGAAGATTGTTAGTTATTGTAATGAGGCAGCAGTATCATATCTGCCAGGTATCCACAATGAACCATGATGATTTAGGTAGTACCAAAGATCATACAGATATGTGTATTCTGTATTTAGTTGTAGTAAGTGTAGTAATTAGCAAGTGAAGTTGAATATTGGAAGAAACAAAAGTGATTGGTAACATAGCACCCTCGTGAATTTTTTATATAATGGGTTGAATAATATTTCTGATCCATAAATAGTAGAAATCTGATATATAGGGTTGTTAATTTATTTATTTGTTCATTTATTTATTTTTTGTTGGTTATGTTAGCCAATCTGCTCATGCAGCAAGTTCCATCTTTATTATGTCTGCCAGCCAGAGTCAGCCACAGTGAGATCTTTCACTCATTAATCAAAGATGGTTTTTCCAAAACTCTGTAAGTGCAGTTTCATGCAGTTATGAATTATGTAGTTTATTCAGGGATAGAACTCTTGTGTAAGTCATATTAAACATAATTGAGATAAATATCTAAATTCCTTTCGGAGTTATAGGTTTTTAAAGTAAATAAAACTTGGCCGTATATTATTTTCATGGTATTTGATGGTATTTGAACTGCAATCCAAAGCCACTAGCCAAGTTTTGGACAGAGACATTTTCAGTTTCAGTGGTGTCTTGGATTAAACTGTGATCATAAATATTTACTTCTGACAAGTCCATTCGCACAACTTGTTTCCTTTGTAATTCTTCCACATGAGCGAGGTATTTGACTAGGCGAAGCTTCCTTTGAACCTTTACTATCTGTGATCATGGAATATGTTCATCATTAATGTTTAGTTTACTGCCATGAAGAAGTTGTTAAAAAACCTCAAAGTGAACAGGGAGAAGGATGCAGGTCACACAGCATGTTAAAGCAGGGTCAGAGTACTTGAAATTTTTAAAACTTAAATATTTTTTTGTATGCTATATTTGTCAAATCCCAAATGTCATCTATAACAGTTTTTTATTTGCAATCTTTCTTTTGATCACTGTTACCATGTGCTGTGGATGTTTTTTGCTTAAAAATTAATTTTTTTTAGTATAAATAAGAATTTAAACCACAGCTGAAAGGAATCACTGTTCCTATCATAAATATGACTTTCATAAGCTAGCTGTAAACCCACAGTGTTATTGATTGGTGCGCCCTCGCCCCTTTTGCTTTTCAGAACGCACATGAAGCACCATATTACACAGTATTGGAGATAATGTATTATATTGCTTAATTTCTTGATTTTTGTGCTAAATGTTATTTTTTCCTCTACGTTTTTGCTGTAAAGTAACTGTCTCAGGCCATACAGATTGATATAAATGTTGAAGTATCAGTTGGCAATTCTGAAAGGCTTCTACAATTTTAATGTATTTTGAACTTTCATCATCTGAAGTTTTGATACTGATTATCAAAATCTCCCAGCTACTTACAGATACTGACAATTTTAGATTACCTTCTTTTAGGTAACAGTTTTGCATCAATATTTAAGTTCATATTTTATCCTTGTGCTAACTTTGCAGTTCAGCTTTCTGAAATTTTAGAGTTATTTAATTTAATCCTTCAGTATTCAATTCAAGATCAAGTATTTGCAATATCATCAAGAGAAGTAAGTGATATTACAGTATATTATTATAGCTGATTGCTACTTAAATAAACAGGGTGTTTTGAAATATGTAATACGATTTTTCCCCAATTCTTTTGTAAGCAGGACTTTAGGCTGACAGATAATTCATATTGTTGTATATGTTCTTAAAAACATTTTTGAGTATTTTAAATCTGATATTATTAATGTTCAATATTCCTGTTGTGACATGTAAACTTTTAAGAGACAATATTCAAAGAAGTGAATATTCCATGCTCTGGTTCAAATTAAACCAAGGAAAAACTGTTTCTCCATACTTTTGTAAAGTTTTAATATATATCATTTCCAAGATCTGAAAAATGTAAGGAAAATATGTGGATATCAAAGTTAGGACATAATGTATAATTTGGTAGCCAATAACATTACTTCTTGTGTTTTACAAGTACATGTATTAGAAATGTTTATTGAAAGGCTGTTAATTTGTCAGATTTTCTTCTAATATTTTTGTGTGTGATACAAGTTTTTACCTCCAGCCAACTGTGCTTCATTCCAAGAGTATCATATTTCTCCTTTTTTCCGAGACAAGCTTGAACTGAATCTTTCTGTTGTATTTCTGGACATTACATTTTACCACAGACAGTGTATGTTACAAAGATTTACCATTCCTGCCGCCACCCTGTACTCTATTAGGCTGGAGCCAAACCAAGATTAAACTATGTTCATTTATTTTCAGTGCAATATGATGAAATCATTTAACCTTTTTGGTTTCCTTGAGTGCAATATCAATATCAATATTCCATTATATCCATATGTAACCCCGCAATGAATGTGGAATTTTAGACATTATGCAGACTCAGAAAATTGATTAAATTAGAAATGAACACGCCTGAATTCAACCATGTTAGAATTTTAAAAATAAAGTAAACAGTCCCACATTCTGTGCATGGTTCAGGATTTACAGTGAAAGTTTTTCCTTACTCTTTGAGTTTTGGATTTTTAACGTGTAACAAGGGCCACTTACCATTTACCTTTCAAGGTGTGATGAAAATTTTGTGAACTTAAGACGTGTTTATCTCAATGGGAGATATTATTTTATAATGAATCTCAAAGCAGTTTATACTGATATTTTATGTAATTTAATTTGAGCAGTATAACCACTACTTAAATCATTGACTGTGTTCTAATTTTCTTCAGTATTACAGCTAATGGCATTTACTACTTAAAACTTGAAGCATTTTTTTCAAAAAATCTTTTTCTGGCATTTATGTGTGCATTACTCTAAGCAGAGAATAATTATTTTGCTCAGTTGTGCACAAGCTCACTAGAGAGAGTACCCAAGAGATTGGAATTAGTCATTTGCTCATTTATATTTGACATTGACTTGAATGCATAAAGAGAGGGTCAACAAAATGTAGTACTGCTCATGTGGTCAAATAATTCAACTGCTTTTTTTTTTTTTAACATGAGGTGTTGGCATGAGTAATAAATATAGGGTTGTTTTCACCCAGTTCAAAGTGCACCACATCATGCAACAGACTGCACTTTACCGGCCAAGAAGGTCTGGCTTTGTGTTTACAACATCCATGCTGTAATGAACTGTGCTATGTTGTAAGAAAATCACTTATGCTGGCTAAACATTAGGTTTTTTTTTTATTGTTAGGCATCCCAATCAGGACTGCTTCTGGTTATACTCACTTCCTTTGTTTATTTCAGACGTTGACCGTCATTTTCTTTATGCTTTTAAAAAAGCCCTGTATATTTGTATCATTTAGAATTTACCTATCCATGTAGTGATAATGGAAAATACATTTTGCAGCTACATGATTTCAAATTTTTCTATTGCAGTCTGATGCAATGCAGTTTGAGCTGTATGGAAACCCAACTCTTATTACTTCAGGAAATAATTCTGTGGTATCAGTACATACATGTTGTGAAAACTAAACTCTTTAGCTTTTTTTTTTTTAAACTTCATAAATATATAAATGATATATTTTGTTATCTGTGTTTTTAAAGTAAATTTAGTCACTGAGGAAGACTCTGTCTCATATTATATTGCAATTTAAAGCGTGAAAAAGGTTGTGACTTTTATTCAAAGGTTCCAGACATACATTATCCAATAGCAGTAACACCTCTTCATGCCAGTTCTCATTTGTCTACAGAAGTTTTATCAGTCAGGTTAATAATTTGGCTCTGGTTTTCCATTGTTGGGTTAAATATGTGCACTGGTGTTGGATATTTTTGTAAATTGTGGACCAATATATATTCATTTGTATATATTGAGGTATTGTCAGAGTGAAATTCCAACTTTTATCTCTTCTGGTGATATGTGTGTGAATTACACACACACCTGTTGTCTTGTTGATCTTTTTCCCTTTTAATTACTTTGTATTTTCAGTGACTCTGGGTATCGTGTATTCTTTCTAATATGCTTCTCTCCCTTGACTTTTACTTTAGACTGTTTGCCTCGTGAAATTCTTAGTATCCTTTATATTCATCCTGAGATGCTTCAAATTTTTCTTTCTGGTAGCTGCTTTCTCTGTGAGTTCTGAACGACTGACTTCATTCTCTCTAATGTTCAGCTCTCAGTAATAGTCATTTGAATTTTTAACATAACTCTTTTCCCGTTTGCAATGTCTTTCTCATGAGGCTTTGAGTAGCTATTTATTTTCCTTCTTTTATGCTTCTCCTTTTTTCTTTTTCTTTCCCTTTCTCTTTGCTCTGACTGTATGCCTATATTGGATCCTCCTGTCGTGCGGTATTCTTTTCACATTCGTTCTTTCTCCTTTTCATACTTTTACCCTTTTCCCCCCTTCTTTCAAAGCCCTTATTCTTCCAGTTTTCTCTTTCCCTGACATTTCCCTCCTTCCAGTCCTGATTCCTGAGTCTTTCCTTTTGTTTCCTCATGACTTTCTTCCACGCGCTTGGTGTTTCCTCTTTTTTCCTTTCATATTGAACTAACAATTTAGTCCCCTATTGATTGGTGCAGTCTTGCAGTTTCTTGCGCCAAGGGCTTTTTATTTTTTTATTATTTTTTTATCCTCCCTCTCCTCCTCCCCGATCGATCAGTCCCGCTCTGGTTATTACTGACTTTTCATTCTGCTGTGCAACAATAAAACATCATAGAATCGTAGTTTGTTTTGAGTATCATACATTGTTTTGTTGCTGCACATCAGCATTAACGTAGTATAGAATATTGATTGAAGCTTCACATTCCCCATTGTCGAGCCCAATGTCTTCTTTGTCCACTTGTTTCGCTTGTGACCTATTTCCGGGTCTGCAGGTCGTGTGTCCTTGTCCATAATCCTTACATTAGTTAACGTCTGCGGTAACCAGGGGAAACGCCCAAAACATAAGCCGTGTTCAGTATAGTGAATGTACTACGGTAACCACAGGAAACTTCCATAACACTAGTAGTGTTCACTGTAGTAAAACACAATAGGTTAATGAACGTAAGGATTGTGCGTACGGCCACTGGTTGTTTGAAATGTTCAGATTCAAGCGATGAGAGCCAACAGAACAAGGCACCGCGGATGTTAATGTTAAATACAGTAAACAACAGAAATGTGTGTGAAGAAAGGCTAGTCCTTTTTGGCTTCAAATTAAAGCAAAATTTAAGACTGTCAGTATGTTGATTTAGCAATTTCAAGATTTACAGGTTAGTGTTGGTGGCATCTATTCTGCAATGCAATGACAAAACACAGTACAGTCGTTTTTCGGTTACACGATTAAGTGGTGTTTTATTGCCGTATGGCAATATCCAGATATACATTACAGATTCTCAGAAAGATATTTTCTCCTCTGTCTCTCTGCCTCAACATGACATGTTTTTCCATACTGTGATGACATCATTGTAATACCAACCATTTTCTTTAAACCATTTTTACCATGTTTTTTTTGCTTGTCTTTCTAAGATACCTGTTATCTTTACCCCCCATGACCTGTCTTTTGGCTTACTGTCTAGTTGTATCCTCTGTTTTTGCCCATTCTTGTTCGTGCAATAAAAAGCTTCCTTCTGAAATATCCCTGAGCTAGTTTTGTGTTTTCACTGATTGAGAAAGAATGTAAGGTTTAAATCTGACCAGTATTCGTTAAATTTCCCTGTTCTTCACAAATTTATTTTAGTGACAAATTGCATTATATCACAAGACCAACACCCCATTTTACAAATGGGCAGGCAAGCAACGCACCAGCGGCGAAAGAATACCTAGCGCATCGAAAGGCATCATAGACGAATGCATTAGGGCTGGGCGATACCTCGGCACCAGTACCGGTCTCAACGGTTCCAGGGACAGAACCGGTACCACGGTTCTAGTTTTCCCGGTTCTCAGGTGTCGACGCAGAGCCTTGACCTTTTTGATAGCTCTTCGTTGTTTCCTAACCTAATGCTGAGCAAGAGCCGAAGCACCGGCACTGAGAGTCGGTACTTGGCCTTCAACTTCACCTTTAGCTTTTCCATAAATTATATAGGGCACGGAGATATGGCGCGTTTATAGGCTAGAATAATGTTTCTCCGCTTCTCGCTTGAAACAACAAATTCGACCAGGGGGAGTGGGAGGGTAAATAAAACGGTGTTGACAATGTATCATGTAGGCTTGGTTAGTGACTTCAAGCTTCATGCTGATAACCTTATCGTACATTTGTTAAAGTTGGCGAACCCTTTAGTCTGGGACTAACACCGCAGACCTTCCGCCAGACATGCGCGTTACCAGTCACTACCAGACGAGACTGGGTACCGACTCTGGAGTCTCGGCACACGGTAATCAGTGTTGTGACGTCACAGTACCGGTACTAGTACTGTGACGTCACAACACTGAGGTATGGAGTACCGGTACCCACGGAACCGGAAAAATGTCAGTACCGCCCAGCCCTAGAATGCATTAGACTCCGTGAAAAATTTGGACGATTGGCGAATTGGGCGGATTGAAAAGATCTATCGGAGATTGTATTTCGTTGCTATACACATTCTTTTTTTTTTAAGGGTAAAAAAAATAAAGAGGACTGATGTGTATAGTTACTTTTTGTCTATTTTTCTACGAATTCAGGTGAAAACCGCGTGTTTTTACCGTACGTAGTTCCCAAGAAATCTGTGACACAAATTTGGCTGAAGCGTTTTATTAATATAGATACACTAGGGTGATAACACCAGTGTTACGCTGAACATAACTTTGTGATGTTCAAGGGCTACATAATAGGGAATTATCATTACAAATTATTTATTTTCTTTCTTTGAATTTTTACTTTTAAAAGATGTATGATGGATGGGAAAACGAACACACACACACACACACACACACACACACACACACACACACACACACACNCACACACACACACACACACACACACACACACACACACACACACACACACACACACACACACACACACACACACACACACACTTATTGTGTAACTGTAATACGTTTAAAGTGTGTTGCAATGATCGCGCCTTCTGTCACGATTGGCACAACAAACACAAATCAAAGAACTGTCCCAAATTGCTCTTATTTACCAGTCATTCCATATCTTACCCTATTATACTCAGAGAGATCTCTGATAGTTATAGTACCCGTGAAGATCCAGCACATAGACATTTCATTGTAAATGTCTCCTCATTTGTCAAATCTGTGTCCCAGAGAGCCTTCTCTTTACACTCAGTATGGTTTAGCCATTTTTTTGTTTTTCATGAGCGCTTTGACCATGACTCGGGGGGAAAAAAAAATCTGCCAAACCTGGCTCTGTGCCCAGTAACAATGCCACACCATATTCAACAAAGCTGTTCAACTTCTACTCTAGTACGAAAAGGTAAATGTTAGCGAATGTAGGTGTGATACAGATTTTCTGTCCTACTCTGATGGTATCAATTACCCAGTAAGTGGCGATGCTTGTGAATTTGAATGGGTGAGTGGAGGAAAAAAATGGAACGTGCAAACACAGGGTCTGAGGTCAAATAGTCTAGGAAGGTTTGGGATACGAAGAGATCTTAGCCACGTTGGCCTAGTTATGAGAACATCTTGAGTAATGTGATATCAGCTTCTGTTTTTCTTCGAGACAAGTGGTCCAAAAATTATATTTGCCTGGCTAAAAATGTTGGCGGGTGTACAAGCCAAATATTAATGACCTGGGTCATATAACAGAGTCCATTAATCCAGCCCCTTCAGCTGCAAAGGTATTATTTCAAGAGTGCTGTTTTCTGTTTGTCTGTCGGTCTATCTGTCTGTGTCTGTCTGTCTGTCAGATGTTGGTTTATAATTGGCCCTTACACAGAATGGAAGAAAACATATTTGAACTAGAACAATTGAGGACACGCCATCTTTTATGTTTCGCAAAAACGCTTCATCTACGAAAATGTTACGAAAAGTAGTACTGTTTTTGTTTTTTTTTCAGCTGACTTTCGTCATTGAGACCAAAAAAAGGTACACATTCTGAGACTGAGGTCTCGCGGAGAAAGCAGTGCACAAGAAGTGGGATTTTAAGCAACCAAAATGGCAGCTTTCAACTTTATTTTAAGCATAGATTGCATGCAAAGAAGATGGTGTTTGCTATATTTATATTTTAGCTGGCAGAGGAAGACGATGGTGTCCTCATTTATCAGCTTTGATACCACTCTTTATTCTTGTCACATCCTCCTTCAAGATTGGTGACAGAAAGTCCCAGTAACAATTTTGAACGAATGGTTATGGCCGCCATGTTATTGATCCTTCACTTCCAGCGTACCGCAAGCGATCCTACAATCTTCTGTCTAACGTCTAAGCTCCGCCCACTTTCTTCAAGGGTATCTTGCGAGGTAACCAAACATGCACCTCGGGAGCACCGTGCAACAGCACCATTCACGCTTGGTTGCAATTTATTTCATTGTGTCACAGCGCCACTCCCCGACAACTTCTCGAGGCAAGCTCCGTCTGGATGGTCTGGACAGAAAATTGTGCAACAGCGCCACCTGGAGCTTCCAGTCTATTGCCGGCGCTTTGTTGGCGAAATTCTGAATAAAGCGAAATTCCAGCAGTCCGATTAATAAGACTATATTTTAACTAGCTATGTATAAGAACATGTTTAATTTTCAATTATGAGCATTTTAATGCAGCCACAACAGCGTTCATGGACGTGACAATCAAAGCACGTACGGGCTTTCATGTGACCAACGGGCTTTGATTGTCACATCCATGAAAGTTTTCATTTGAAAATGCTTAAAGATGTAATGAAATCTAGCAATGCTCTCCTGTCAAGCCCTTCACAGCCAAGCCCATTTGGACTTCTAATTGGCTGAAAATAACATGCTGTTACATGCCTTAAGAAGACAGTAATACAATTGTGGAGAATGGGCCCTAGGTTTGTGAACCTACCTGCGAATTATTTTACATTCTCTCCTGATTTTGCAAATTAAACCTGAAGTTTTGGTCATTCCCTTCGGTTTCGTTGTGGTCTTCTCTGCGGAGCACTTGTCGTTAAGGAAACTGGTTAGCTTGTTTACACCTTTCGATGTATCGGTTCGCAACTCGAAAACGAACTGCAAGATCTATATTTTGAACATCATTTTTAATAAGCGTATTGAATTCTGCAAATAATTAAAGAAGACTTAGAGATTGTGGAATTTCTTGTGACAGTTGAGAAAACAGTTTATTGGCTCAAAGAGGGAAATTGGATTAGGCTTCTGTAACCTATATAATATAGAACTTCGAAGAGTGCCCGAATTTCCTAAATGTAAGACTCTCCACGACACCGCTAAAAATCAAGCGGCGCTGACACGCGACTTTATCTGCACACTGGTTACCGTTTTTAAGTGATGTTATGGAAGTCTCCTGCATGTGAACAAACTGACCGAATGGTTGCGGCATTGGGCTCAAGATCTAAAGGTTGTGGGTTCGATTCTCGACCATGGTCGTGTTGTAAGCGACATGGGAAACCATTTTATTCACATTTTCCTCAGCCCACCTGTCTATAAAACGGGTACCTGCCCATAGGCAGTGAAAAATATAGTGAGAATGTTAGTGATCAGCGCCTGTAAATAGCAGTGCACTAGACCATATTCCCCAAGGAGTTGAGAATTTCATAGAGTTATCTCCCCCGCTGGGGTAACAATAGGGGGAATTCGAGGTTACGGGCATTAGTCCGGATATGAGACTTATAAGCGCATTATTAGTAAATTCCCAGTTTAGATGTAACTGACCGGTCATGCACGATGAGCGCTGACTGTTTGCACTGCTGACTAAACTCAAATTTCTTGAACCTTCTGACATTTGCCCACTTTTGGATAGATCTAGTGGCTTACAACTTTTGAACTGGAGTTAACTTGAAAACTTTGCGCTGAGACTTGACGGAAAATCCAATTTCTACTTTTTCCTGGCGACTTTGAACTATAGACTTAAGACTTGAGACTCTCTTTATTCGCTGTCAATCGTAACTACTCCTAACTTAAAATCTAAACCAAACTCTGGATAAGAAAGTCCAGGGTTACGTTTGTCTGGTCCCTGGGGTGTCGCGAATGAGGCTGTCTGTATATTCTGTGGGCAGTCGTTAGGAAAAGGTACTGTTTCAATTTCAGGTTGGTTCGCGTTAGTGATAGTAAGGAAGAGTGCACACCTACTAGAGGTTTATCAGAACTTTGTCTCGTTTTGTCAAAACCGGAAGAAAAGCTCGGCAACACCTACTATAGAGGTTTATCAGAACTTTGTCTCGTTTTGTCAAAACCGGAAGAAAAGCTCGGCAACACCTACTAGAGGTTTATCAGAACTTTGTCTCGTTTTGTCAAAACCGGAAGAAAAGCTCGGCAACATGGCAGCAACCACCCGCAGTCTCAGGTTTGTAGTGGAGTATCTTATCAATGGCCTTGTGTTAGAGGATGATATGGCAAGAATCAATGGTGGTCTGTATGTTAATGAATGAGGTAAAAGTATAGTAATTACTATTCGCAAGTCAATGCATTGTTTCCTGTCTCTTCTGCATCAGTCACGGCCGTCTTGCTTGCCTAGAAACTTATACTTTTTTTTTTGTTTTTGTTAAGGAAGGGGTGTGACTTCCTTTTCTGTCAAACTGCAGGAACCAAACGAATGCAGCCATGAATCCTCACAAGGCAAAGGAGTACTGACATGCTACCGAACTAAAATCGTAAGCCGTGTGCACAATGTATAATGTCTAGCTTTGCACTCTAATGGTAACCACGGGAAACCCCAAAAACATCAATTATGTTTCGCGTAGTTCACCAGCTCGTTAAGTTAGACAACACTGGGCACACGGTCCTTGTGTCCACGGTGAGTGTTATAAAAAATTCAAGCTTTCAGAATTCTGTTCTGATTTCGCTTTTGAAATTAAAGGAGTGTTTACTCGATTCTGTATTACTCCACTCTACCAGTCTAGATCATGTCTGTTTGCACAGTTTTGGTAGGGTTAGTGAAAAATGATAGTCATGCGTTGGTCAAATACGATTCAAAAGAAATTAAAAGCAAATAGAACGAGGGAAGGGCCTTGCGATTTCCGCTTCCACTTCCCGCAGACATTGTACAGACCTGTTTCCTTCTGCTTAAAGGTGGATATGCACGTCAAAAAATAATATTCCGTTTTCGAGTAGTTTTGCTCTATGAGAATTATTTATTGTGCCCACCGAATCAGTTTTGCGAGGAAAGGAGCATCGATTTGTTACAGTGCGCTTATATTTTATGACGCAATAAAGAGGCTCGAGTAACAGGGAATTGGGCCTTGCTTCAAGAGTTATTCCCTTTGCCCGAGCAACAGAGACTCTTGGCAAAAATGAAGACGTCAGCAGTTGCACACGCCTCTGTCTGACAATATATTCTGAAAATGAAAAGATATGAAAATACGACTTTTATTTACCCAGTAGGAAATTTGATTTACAATGTTATTCATCTCACTCATAAAATTTAATATAAAGACATAGAATAATACACATCATACATGTATATGCATAATATTACAAATGAAATAGATAGAAAAGTCATTGCTGGCCGCCAGCGGTACAGCGCCCTGGTCCCCCCAGCTCTAGGGCCAGGTACTCATTTACACATGAGTCAAGTGAGGAAATGGAAGTGAAGTGTCTTTCTCAAGGACACTACAATGTAAACCGGCCAGCTCGCGAGTCAAACACATAAACCTTAGACTTGATAGTCTTCAGTTTCTGAATACGACTCACAAACCGCACGGCCACGTTACAGCTCTGGTCATCCAAATTCAAAAGTTAAGTTCAGCTGTGTAAGCCAGATAAAGGTTTCTGCATTTTCATTGTCTGAGCATATTTTGCTTGACACATCTGATGCTTACGGTGGGATATACAAGATTCGTACCGATGTTATGTTGCCCGCCTCCTGCAGTGCACTGGCAAGACAGCTTGGCCTTGCGGCAAGAATGTGTTTATCGTAGTTAAGAAGTTAGAATTTGCATAATAATAATATGACCGTGCGGGTTGTCTGGGGCTCTCCTTAAGAATCGTGGTGCCGTCTGTAATACTCGACCAGGGTGCTATTTTGGTGGGTATCGAGTATCAAATACACAATATCGCTAAAATTCCGATTACTAATAAATATGTCTATTACCACGTGCTCAGTGCAGTGAAATTGTCTTAAGGAATGGTATATTTTTTTAATGGTTGGG
>JAWQUT010000198.1:809667-829933 GCA_033807755.1 Ellobium chinense | reverse complement strand
TGTGTGTGTGTGTGTGTGTGTGTGTGTGTGTGTGTGTGTGTGTGTGTGTGTGTGTGTGTGCGCATGTTAATATTGTGTGTGCGCGTGTTCCTTCCCTTCTCACTCTTTACCATTTAGGATGATGTGGCTTTTGAGGGAGTTACAAAGAATGGATTCCAGCAGTGATGTCAAGAATTTCACATATACAGTATATGGTTTTGTATTTCTTTCTGATTACTTATACCAGAAGTCAACACAGAGTATTAAATATTGTACTTTCATGATGTGTTGTGTCTGATTCTGAGAGGAAAGTGTAAACATAAATGAGTGACATTATTGGAGAAGCAGTTTCATTGTCCTTGTGCCTTGTCAGATGTACGTTATGATTTCCATTTAATTTTAGAGTTCAAGAGCAGTTTTATCACCCTGGTCGAGTATTACAGACGGGACCACGATTTTTAAGGAATGCCCAGAGCTTGTCTAGAGGGTAGGTTTGGAGGGCAGAGGCGTTATATCATGTTGACAGACACTTGAAAGACTGTTTTGTTTTGGTTGTTGTTGTTGTTTTTTTAACAGTAGAGTATATGTATGGTTTAAAACAGTCTGTAGGCCTTTCCTTTTCTTAGGCTTTTGTGCATGTCCACATTGCACACCGCTCATTTATAAGTCAGTGTAGATTACATGCAAAATTTAGCAAGGAAGTACTAAAAAGTGCTTTTTTTTTTCCTGTTGTGTGATTGGTGATCTGAAGAAAACGTTATCTCAAAATTAAAGTCGTTACTTCATCACCATATTTCACACACAGGGGCGTAGCGTCCATCTAGTCCATGAATATCAGATTACCAACATGTTATCTATCTGTCTAATACAAGTTAATTAATCTTCAAAGTTTTCTAAAAGTTTAGTAGTCACCCTTCAATACAGTTCTGCCAACGCTAGCTAGTTTTCCTCGCCAATAACTATATGAAAGCCTATACACTGTCTCACAGCTTCAGCGCTCCTATTGGCACAGTGCAAAGCATACAAAGGCAATGTATAGTGAGAAACCTTTAAAAAAGTTGGCCAATTATCTGACAGAAAAAAAATTGCTGACCTCCTAGTCTAATGGTCTTTTATTGTTTCTTTTTATGCAAGATCCACGACTTCACGATTTTTTTCATCCGGCGACGAGAGGCTGGTACCCTACCAGGGTTGCCAGATTTGGCTATTTGGGAGCCAAATATACCACCCAAATAACTGATTGAAAGTTTGGTTCTTCGCCAGTTCCCACGGAGTTCAGTCAAACTGATTAATTTCTTTTACAAAACGTACTTATACTGCTGTCAAGCTATCTGGTATCGAGATTCTGTCATCACTGCCAGATAAGCAGGAATACAAGAACAATTTCAAGAGTGTTTGCATTTACCAGTAATTTCTTAAGTTGCTGTAATGTGTGTAAAAAGGCTTATCATAACTATAACACCTACGTATATCCAGTATATAGTTCGAAATAAACTTTCTTGTGTTATGTCAAAACTTGACACGACGCACCCCTTTCCAGATAACGTTTTGTCTCTTTCATATACGATTTAGTTCGGGCTCGGAAAAAAAGCCAGAAGTATGGTCACCCTGGACGGCAACGAAAACATTTGGACATTGCAGAGCTCCTGATGAATACAGCTTAAATTGGATTGTTTGATGGGAATCATTTCTGAGATCGCTAACCTACTCACTGCTTCTTTTAACTCGAGCAACAAGAAGAAGACCTTAATAATTCAGCTTTTTTAAAATTCATCACATATAAATTTAATCTAAAGTGTCTCGCCGTAGTGTGCTTGCCTGATGTCATCATTGCGTAATGATAACTTTATCAGTTTACATCGGCAGTTTACAGTATTCTGAGTAAGGTAAAAACTCCCTTCCAGACAGAGACATGGCGAGTTTTCTTTTAAACATGTGCTTAGATACTGATGATTTCAGACAGTCAGCAACCGATGTTTATCATTCTTCTGGTAGAGGAGAGAAATATCTGATGCAATCGAAAAAGCAGCAATTCTAGTATGCAACATTTCCCTATTATGCCGCCTTCCCACTAACCTCCACCAAAACAATAAAAAACTAATATACATGTAAATGCAAGATTACAACAACAAAAAATAATTCACCCTTGCTACACCCCTGTTCACACGTGTGTCTACGACACAGCAACGTATATAATTACAGAATTGTATTCAATTTTCATGTCTCAAGAAGAAGTTAAGCAAGGCAAAGAGAATGGGCTGTCTTTCAAAGCGATGTCATGTAAATTAAATGATTTTTAAAAAATGTGCCTCTGTAATTATACGCATTAATAATGCATTTTTGGTGCACATGTGAATTCTGATAATAAAGTAACAACTGTAATTCGAAAGATGTGTAATCCAGAGATCACTCCCAACAGCAGGTTATCAATGCACTATTTAGCACTTTGGTGCGGAAGTTTGCATGCAAAATGTATTGAATTAGATAAAGATGTACGCACCACAGTAATGAACTATATTATACAATAAATCACTAGTCGATCCATTAAAAATGTACAAAGGTGTGAAGCCAGATTTCCACGACTGTGATGTCAAATAAATTCCACTCTCCTCACTCATTTGATGTCCACATGCACCGTTGTCCCAAAGTATTTACGCATAAATTGATATTTACCAATACGTGAGAACCGAAATTGGTGCTCTAAGTCAGGTAGCTCAGAGTAAAACCGACAGAAAAAGTTATGAACATAAAAAATAAATAAATAGATAGATCATATTTAAATAGATAATAAATAAATAAATAAATAAATAAATAAATAAATAAATAAATAAATAAATAAATAAATAAATAAATAAATAAATAATCACTCCGACACAGAAATTCCATTGTTCAAATGTCCAGTTGATCAGTTCGCAGAGAAGAGACTCAACTTGTTAAGATATTTTTTAGACTATCTTACTTATTAAAGTTAAGATTTATTACACAAAATTTCAACTTTGAGCTCCTGTTTTAACACCGGAAGTTGAAAAACCTATGTTTGTTTACCTTTCCAGGAGGGATAACAAGGGTAAAATTCACATACAAAAATTGGAAAATTCAGTAAACATTTTCTGACAAGAACTTATTAACCAAAGATATCATTGATACTGAATTTTAAAATTTCAAATTGTGTATATTTTCATTTTGGCCTATTTTGTTCTGGCAGTTAGTTTAACATAGATTATGGTACAATCATTTATATATTATGATGAGATCTTTATGAATGAAGAATTGTGTATATGAAATGCTCATACTTGTAAATATGATGTGTATGAGGCAATCACATGGATGGATGGATGGATGGATGGATGGATGGATGGATGGATGGATGGATGGATGGAATGATGAGTACAAATTCTTCCTTTCTTTCTTGTAACGTTTAAGTTGTTGCCATGGATACAACCGTTCTAAGATCCGTTACAGTTTGCCTATCGTGAACGAATAGGTGTTGATGATGCCATTCTTTGCTTCTTAGATAACATCTACAGACATATTCTGACTCAGAATAAATGAAAGGTTATCTGACTGGTATGACATACTGCCGAATGGTGATTGTGCACTATGTGATGCCCACGCTTCACTAAAAACGGCCGCTGGCTAGTACGGCATACTGCCGAATGGGTAATATGCATTATGCGATACCTACGCTTGAGCCGATAAGGTCCCAAGCGGCTCTCGCTTACTGTTAAATGGGTCAATCGCTTCAATTTAACACATTTATTATATCAATGCACAAAATGCTCAGTCAAGATGTGTTGTAAAAATATCCATTCTCTGCGAAACGTTGGACTGGACAGATTTTATCAGGGCATGCAGTACTTACCCCAATTTGAAAACGTACGTGTAAAATCAAACCGTATGCTGCTAAAATTTCAAAGTTGAGATTAGTGAAGAATTATTTATGATGGCAAGTTTACTATATCCATCTCTTCAATACCATCCCTCTTAACTGGGTTTGGTGTAATATCAACACCTGTGAAAAAAAGAAAAAAAAGTAGTACAATTCTTATCAACTACAATTCTTACCAACCATAACGTTTACCAACTGCTATTCATACCAAATACAATTCTTACCAAATGCAATTCTTACCGTCTGCAAAGGTTACCAACTACACGTTTTCTCCAAATACGGTTCTTACCAACTACACTTTTTTATCAACTGCAACGCTCACCAACTACAATTCTTGCCACATTTTTTTTTCTATTTTAACTTTGTGGTTGAAATAGCATTATGGCCCCTGTGCACATTTCGCAATATGGAGTGCGGAATGTCCCAGAGTTCTTTAATTAAATATAGGTCGTTTCAAGCCGTCAGACCAGGATATCAAACATTTAATTGAGTGTTCTAGCTGTCGTCACGTACCACTGTTGAACAGAGAGGAAAGGGCGTCTTTGCCTTGTAATAATAGAACACTTCATAAATAAATTGTCAATATAAAAATTAATACAGGCCTACATTATGCAAACCAACACTCCCATCTCCCTCTACATCTCAGCGATACTGTTCAGCTTTCTTTCTTTTTTTTGCATTTTGAGGGGCTGCGTATCTTTTTCTCTCCAAGACGAGCACGCACGCACGCACGCACGCACGCACGCACGCACGCACGCACGCACGCACAAACACACACNACACACAACACACACACACACACACACACACACACACACACACACACACACAATCTCTCTCTCTTTCTAATACTCTCTCTCTCTCTTTCTCTCCCCCTCTCTCTCTCTCTCTCTCTAATTCTCTCTCTCTGTCTCTGGCTTTCCTATCTGATTTCACCTCTGCCTGGTTCTGCCTCTCTCATCTTCTCGTTTCTCTCACACATGTTTTCTTTGAATCACATACAGAAATTGTCATGTAGCCTATACCAGAGACAAAAGAACAAAAGCTGCTGATGATTTATTCCCACTCCCCTCCCATTTCCCCCCTACTCTTTTCCCAGCCCATCCTTAACATCATGCTTTAGTATCACTATCGTCGTTTCTCCCATGTTAATAGGTAAGTTCTCAATTTCTTCTCCCCTTTTAATTTTGTCTATTTTCTCAGTGTGTCTGTACCTCCCCATACATTTGGTCCGACAGTCCTCTCCCACAAGACAAATTTATGACAAGAGGGAATCTGATGTTTTCCAATTCTCTCCACCCCCCTCCCCACCACCTTTAATCTCCTACATCCACCCTCTTCATTAGGGAATAACTCCTGCTGACACTTTCTTTATTATCTATTTAAATGTTGTCTATCTATATATTTTTTATATTCATCACTTTTTCTGTCAGTTTTACTTTGAGCTACCTGCCTTAGAGCAATAATTTCGGTTCTGACGTATCAGGATGTGAATGTGCGGATTTACTATTTAGTTCAAGCTGACATTCTCTCAGTCCCTCCAGCCAGGGCAAAAAGATCATATCTTTTTATACCCTGACGCAGCCGAAGAGTTAGATCCATAGAGATATGTAAATGACCGTTAGATCCTGTTGACGAACGTATTACCATGCATAATATCCAAGTTAACGACGGTCAAGCTGACCTTTTTAACCGCTATTTGCAGGATCGATATCCTTAGATCAGTTTACGTGAACTTGATCTGAGCTAACCAGCTATTTTAGATGAACTGATCTTGATCTGAACTAGACCTATTTTGCCTGTTTGATCTGCTCTTGATCTGATCTGGAATTTTCTAACTACATTTCAGCTCAGTTCACAACTTAATATCGACCTCGAAATAAAACGTTTCAGCCAAATTTGTGTCACAGATTTCTTGAGAACTACATAACGTAAAAACATGCGTTTTTTTCACCTAAATTCGTAGAAAAATACACAAAAGGTAAACTATACACATCAGTCCTCTTTATTTTTTTTTACCCTTTAAAAAAAAAAAGAATGTTTATAGCAACGAAATATAATCTCCGATAGATCTTTTCAATCCGCCCGATTCGCCAATCGTCCAAATTTTTCACGGAGTCTAATGCATTCGTCTATGATGCCTTTCGGTGCGCTAGGTATTCTTTCGCCGCTGGTGCGTTGCCTGCCTATCCATTTGTAAAATGGGGTGTTAGACTTGTTATATATAAAACGCTAAAAATGCCAAGTGTGATACTTTGCCATTTACCTAGCAGTCCGAAAGAACTCAGTGTGTATTTACCACAACAAGTGCACATGTACTGATGATTTTATCTGAAGCGGTAATATGTCTTGAGCTAAGAAATCAGTTTCCCCCCTTNCTTCCACCCCAGTCCCCAGCTCTCCTTTTCTTCGGAAATTCTTTCACACCCTTCAAACCGCTTCCTCCCTTCCCCCTCCCCCCAAACGCAACTGTTGTTGAAAATACATAATTGAAGATTTTAAGTATATATGCGTAAGTGTGAGCGTGAGTATTTTGCTACTGTACCACAGAATTGCAACAAAATGATGCTTCATGAGCATTAAAAAAATACAATACAATAAAAATCCACATTGTCTATTTTTATATCATGTAACGATGAACATATGTGTCTGAAATGTGTGGTTTTTTTTAAAAATGTATTTAAATTTCTATCTCCCTAAGTCAACTTTTTTTTTTTTGTGGACGGAACATGCTTCTCCTTTTAACACGACTTATGGCTGAAAGCAACTATTGAAAAGCTACTTATTTATGAATCCCAGATAAAAGTCTTACTTTCCACTGTTTCCTTCGAGCTAGACCTAGTTATAGTTTATCTATACAATAGAGTCGCACAACACATGGGAAAGGTGTCGAATCAGGCAGTCAAGTTCCTCGCCTCGGTATGACATACTGCAAGATGAACCAGGCTGGCGACGAATCGTGTCGCGGGGGACTGTCCCTGGTATCACATACGGCAAAATCGTTGAAAGACCCAATTTTCTCATGGATGAGAAAATCCAAAATCCATGCAACAATATTCTTGTTGACCTCCATATTTAAAAGTTTTGAGACAAGTATGTGGGGTTGGATGATGTTAATTGCACTAGAGAAATCTACAAAGAGGATCCTGACATAGTTCTAGGGGGTGTCGATAGCTGTTAGTGTTGCATCGTGTCGAATCAGCGGCGCAGGCCGAGAACCAGGTTTTGAGCTAGAGCCGATAAACGTTTGGACATCTTTTCAAACAACTCTTACTTCACTTCAGTGAAAGCAGGCGTTGCAATTTTTATACAGCAGGAAGTAAACGTACAACAGTACAACACTTTCATATACATGTTGTTTGAATTACAATTCTCGTCTTTTCCATCCATCGACCTCAGTACGTTAAGATGAAAGCAAGCACTAGTTATAAGGGTCCAGACACAGAATATTTCACATCATCTGTTATTTTCACAAATACAGGCACGCCTCAAGGCTGCGTATTGTCACCTGCCCTTTTCAGTATCCACACAAGTCAGTGCAAGAGCCAATTCGCAAGTATTCCTGTTATAAAATTTGCTGATGACACCACAATACAAGGATTGATTTCTGCCCCACGCGATGAAGAAGCTTACTTAAAAACTATACAGTGGTTTACCCGGTGGTGTGAAGGTCACTTTTTACTGTTAAACGTAAAGGAAACAAAGGAAATGGTGATTGATTTTCGAACGTTCGGAAAGCCACTCCCGCTGCTCAACATCTATGATGAAAGTGTTGAAAAAGTTAAATCTTATGAATATCTAGCTAGGAATGCACATTGACTATAAACTCGACTGGCAAAATCCATGCCTCCTCAGTTCACGCTAAGGCAAACAAAAGAATGTATTTCTTGAGGAAACTAAAATCGTGTAAAGTTGATCGAACACTTATACACATGCTTTAGAAATCAATTTTACAAAGTATCATCTCATTTTGTATTACAGCCTGGGGAGGAAATGCAAGGGCGCAGGATAAGAACAAACTGAACACACCTATTATGAAAAAAAGTTCGTCATTTAATTTAACTAATAGTGAATGTATTACATTTGATGATTTATACATACAGTCATGCAAGCAGAAATTCGAATCAATTGAAAACGACAGCTCCCACCCCTTGTACTATCAGATAACAAGATCGCTAAGAAGTGGACGTATACTATACGTGTACTTAAGAACACATAGGGAGCGATACAGGCGATCGTTTTTACCATCTGCCATACGCATAAGCAGCAGTTCCTGATCGTGGTATATAATGATGTGGCTGGTAACTTGTGTGTGTGTGTGTGTGTGTGTGTGTGTGTGTGTGTGTGTGTGTGTGTGTGTGTGTGTGTGTGTGTGTGCGCGCGCGCGCGCAGTTGTGAATGGGTGTAATAATGTCATTTATGTATTCGGATTAATGTATTGTATTATTGTCAAACATGCTCTGAGAGCAAATTTCCAGTAATTGGATAATGAAATTATATCTTATCTTGTCTTATCTTATTTTATCTTGTCTTATCTTATCTTAAGAAGACCTACATACCCATGTCTATGAGTGCTGCTAGGAGGAGTGTACAAAAGAAATAACATAGAATGTATGTGTGAAGAAGCGAGAATGATGACATACGAGAGACACAGTGACTTGCATGTGAGGCAATGAGTGGTAAGAAAGGGAAATGACTGATTTAGTGATTCTAGGGTATGTTCTTTCTTTCTTTCTTTCTTTCTTTCTTTCTTTCTTTCTTTCTTTCTTTCTTTCTTTCCTTCTTTCTTTCTTTCTTTCTTTCTTTCTTTCTTTCTTTCTTTCTTTCTTATGTTTTTTTCTTTCTTTCTTTCTCTCGATCTTCATTTCTTTCTTTCTGCCTCTAATCTAGTTTTCTATTTTTTTTTCTATTTTGTTTTTCTTTCTCTTTTTTGCCCCATTTCCCTGCCTCTGTCCTCACTGTCTTTGGTTTCCTGTAATTTATGTATTAAATCTGTGCCATTGGCTTAGTGCTTGGCAAAGACTTTAATCTTGTATGAACGTTTGCTCTTAAGTACACGTCCCACCTGTCTGTCACATAATTTGCACCTTCTAAAAGTCATGAAAATGAAATAAGATTTCAAACAGGCTGTTGCACGTGTTACTGCCAGTGTTTGTTCAGATCGTTTAAAAAAAAAACCGTCACAATGTCACTGGAAGACTCGGCAAAAGCAGGGAACAGAGATAATGTTGAAGCCCGTATTTTTTTTCTCATGTAAATGTAAGTTACTGTGTCTTTCGTGCGTCATCCTTCTCGCTTTTTCTCTCATACAATCCTTTATGTTACTGCTTTTCCATACTCATACACTCTTCTTAACAAGCACTTACAGACACTGCTATGTACGTATTCTTGTACTCATTTTGTGGAAGTGGGATCAGTGGAGGTCACGAAAGTATTATTGTGAAAACACCGCACCAAAGAAGAGCTTGCGAGATTTTAGAATAAGATGAACAAAAAAAAAAGAGAGAAATATATTCTGTTTCTCAGTGGCGGTTAGTGACCCACAAAACAGTCCTGCAACTGCCCTTCCTCTTCCCCACCCCTTCCCCCCCCCCNCCCCCCCCCCCTTCTATCAATATCTTCAAATCACAAAATAAATCTATCCATAATGATCTTGACTCTTGTCAATATCAGGCACAGCTCTTGCTTGCTCTCAGTAGCTATTACAATGATATTACTGATGCGTTTACAATTATTGTTTAAGCTATCCTAAACGCTAAACTTAATTGTAGGATCTGGATGTTTGGAAATCAATTCAAATTTTTTTATTTTTTTATTTTGAGACAAATTTTACCGGGCACTGTATGGTCTGCATTAAATGAAACACCGCCATTGGTGTTTCTATTTTCAGAATTAGCATTTCGGGATCGATACATGGCGCTCCAATTTTGATTAAACCGACTGCTACACCATGGGCCCTGCGACTCTCTGGAGTGCACAAAAGATTTTTCCCCCGTTCGATATCAAACCCTCATTTTGATTTTATCCAGTTGTTGAATCCAGCGGTGAATTCTGAAATACGCGTACTCCTCGCCATCTTACCGCGTCGCTTGCTCAAAGAGTGGCAAACAACCGTTTGCATTTCACACAGGCTAGTGGGACACGCGGATAATCACTTTCTAATATTATCCAGCGGGACGGGATTTGGTGAGTTTCTAGTTTACATACTTTTGTGTTTATGTTAGTCACTGAGCCATTGCTATATTATATAACAAGTCTACCAGGGAATCTTGCATTCGGTGAAAGTATACTACAAAAATAGAATGGGCAAATGAAAAATGCGTAACGTGAGATTCTGCTCTTTCTCTCCGGCAAACACACTGGACACTCTCTTCTTAGTCTTCTTCTTCTTCTTAGTCTTCTTCTTCTTCTTCTTCTTAGTCTTCTTCTTCTTCTTCATCTTCTACTTCTTCTTCTTCTTAGTCTTCTTCTTCTTCTACTTCTTCTTCTTATCTTCTTCTTCTTCTTCTTCTTCTTCTTCTTCTTCTTCTTCTTCTTCTTCTTCTTCTTCTTCTTCTTCTTTCATAAAGATAGTAACTCGGTCAAGCTCTGATTCTGAACATTTATACCAACACTTTTACGACTGGGTCGTTTTCTCCTGGAGTAGAATTTTGCTGAAATATATACAATGGGGGAATAAAATGTTGGGGGAGGGGAACCTTTTTTTTCATAAAATAATATAACACTAAATCAGAAGTAGATGATAGATAAAAACTTAAAGACTCCTCAAAAGCTCCACCAAGCATGCAAAAAGTAGATTTATTTATTTATTTATTTATTTATTTATTTATTTATTTATTTATTTATTTATTCAAATAACCCCTTTATATCGCGGCTGTATCCAAGGAAGATACAATACAAATAAAAGGTGTTAACTAAGATCATACAAATAACTGGGACATTACAAGCAAACTACAGCAGAGTAAAATACATCGATTAGTATAAAACTTCCTCTTCTCTCAGGCCTCTAAAAAGAACTGTTCAAAAGCTTCATCAAATTTTAAGAAAGCCTCGTTGTTGATGTTGTCATGTAAAATACTTTCTCCTAATAAAATCAGCATCTTAGAATNAGGGGGGGGGGTAATGACATATAAAACTGGAATAGATTAGGGGTATCTAAAAAGTTGTGTAAATAAAGTATTTATGAGCTTGATTCTTACTTCTCTATACAGGGAACATATGAATGTAAAATGGAAAAGGTCTTCTTCATCATAAGAACATAATATACATCGTGGAGAGCCAGTCATATTTCTGTTAAGCAGGTCCTTTCTTAAGCCTAGTGTATTTGTTCGTGCCCTGAACTTCAATGTATTTGCATAAAAATTGAGGCCGCTTATTAAATACGATTCAAAATAACCATGGGTTTTGATTTTACGGTAAAAGTTAACGGACTTCTTACTTTCTACTGCATTTTTCCATATGATAAGCTATGCTTAAAAGAACGGCTGACTCTTTTGTAAACTGGTAAAACAGCAGCGTGGTCACTGGCTGTCATCAAGTGCTCAATGCCAGATTCTGTTAAGATGTCATTAAATATATATATCTTACATAAGGCCATAACGAACTTTTACCATTTCTTAAGTTAGTCATCAGCTTATTAAATATAAGTTTGACCAGTCTATGCTCCGGTAGTTTTCGCAACCTTTCAAAAAAAAAACAACTCAGACGTCTATAATTCATAGCAAATATAGTAAATATATATATTTATGTGCGTTATCCATTTTGACCTGATCCGTACCTTGATCGATTAATCGACAAGAAAACCGGTGAAAACGGAACTAATCAATAACATTTGTGCAAATATTATTTAAAATTGTTTCGTAACTTCGTTATATTTATCGCCACGTCACATTATTTACTACAGAGCCGTTGTAAAGTTGTTAGGAATGGAAAATATTCTCTGTTTCTGTTGATTCAACATTGTTATTAATCATGTTATTAGAAAGTGCGTTGATCGGTCATATTCGGCAAAATTTGCACTAGATTTGCGGGAAATATCTGAATTTACGAAACTTTGGATACAGTGCAACAAAGCCTCAAAAACAAGGAAATTTGGAGTAATTTGCTGTAGCAATCTTCTTCAGGCGCAGATTTCAGTATAGAAAATTTAAAATTTTAGAAAAGCCAAAAGACTGAAACAAATCAAAATATCACAGAAACTGAGGAGTTCCAAAAAACTCTTACTGTGCCCACCTCGATTAGGACTTGCGCACACTCAGATAAGAAAGGACAAGATGTTCCGTTGTTGTGTAGCAGTCGCGTTCTTTGAAATGTTGAAAACGTTGTAATCAACTCCTGAACCATCATATAACTTATTAGACATTAAAAAAAAAATACCTGACGATCTTCAATTTTATACATTTCTGCAGTTCTCCAGGGACCAATACGTGCCAGATTTTGAGATTTTTGTGGCAACGAATGAGTGAATGAAGGAAATTAATATGTGTTTGAAGTAGATAACATAAATATTTATGTGCGTTATCCATTTTGACCTGATCCGTACTTTGATTGATTAATAGCCGCATATCCTCAACATAATCAAACTGACTGTGTACAATCAAAAATAAATCACTATAAACAGCTTATTCATTATACGCTAAGTGGGAGGAAAAAAATGACTCTAATGTGAGGCTGAATTAGATTTCATTGCAGTTAATGGCGACTTGGATCTTGAGGACGGTACAGAGGTGGTATTACCTAAATATTGACGGGCAGATAAAACAATATCCCATGAATTTGTCTGTATGTATTATATTGTAATTTTACGAGTACGCGCAGCCGAATCACCCCGATCGGCTACGCCCCCGCTGTAAAGGGGTAGTTCCTAAATAAATTGAATTGAATTGATAACCCTAAGCCCTAGATAATCACTCTTTTTCTGACCGGACTACCTGAGAAAAAGTGTGTATCCTATGCATGTTTTTCTTATTGCCGTGTGTGCGCGCGCGCTAGCGCACGTGTGTGTTATGAAATATTACAATTCAGAACATGCATGTATTCGTGTTACGTTTTGAGTCCGCGCTCGCTATTGTTTCCCCAAACAGGCGAACAAACAGGCGAGGCAGGGAGGATTGTAGGGCGAATAACTTGATGCCAGATGGAGTTTCCGAAATCGATTCTATTAATATTTTCATTTTTTGATAAAATACATTTCATAGCTGCTATTTTTGTATTACTGATCGGTTTCAAATACTTTTCAATGTGGTAGGTGAATCTCAAATTCCTTTGGATATATACGCCACAATATTTTGTATTTTTTTAACATTCTTCAATCGATAAATCACCAAGTGACCAACATTTTGAAGAAGTACAAGTATTATCAATATATTTGACTTTATTTCATTTAAAGTTATTCCCCATTTCGTAGCGAATCTTGCAGCAACATCAATCATCTTTTGTAACTTCAGTTCTGTATCAGCTATCAGGGCGATGTCATTTGCGAATAATAGAGCATTTATAAAGTTGAATTGTTATGACTTAATTGTCTTCCTGTACTGCAAATTTTGTACCATTAGCCACACATGGCTCTATCCTGGCCCCGTCGGCGACAAAGGACATTCTTGTTTTAAATTGTCTTCCTGCATGTACAGATGTAAAACATAATGTTAAAACATTTCAAATTGAGTGGAAAGGCTAGGATAACTACAATGGCAAGATTAATAGGAAAGACACAAACAGGAAAGACACACTTTACTCAAGGGTGACACACTAATCCTGAGAAAGTTAATATTCTCTAAATTGCTGCTTCCTCAGAATACAAGAGGAAAATGGTTCAGCGGCACGAGATGGACCGTATAGCTGTTATGAAATATTACAATTCAGAACATGCATGTATTCGTGTTACGTAAATTCTTACCTCTCAAACCATAAGTTACGATGAAAAAACTAGGTGATCTGGGTGACTAAAGAGAGGGAGCAGTCCTTGACTCAGTGCCGTTAAATCACATCAGTGAGTTTTCCAAGGCACTTTTGTCTTCCACTGAGCGTCATGGCATTATACTGTTCCTCATTATGAGAAACTTTAAAGATAACTGAATCGGTGTCGATCTTGTTGACCTTGATCGATTTAAAGTCAAGCCAGTTAACAGTGACACCTTTATTAGAAGATCGCACGCGAAGAATGCCATTTGCTTGTGCAAGACTCTTCCGGTCAGTCAAATCTTTGGTTTTTATTAATGTGACCTCGTATAGTTTTATTTTGCACGCTGACTTTATGATCTGTGTCTTTCAGTGCCTTTTCAATTACACTGTGAATTGCATCGTCTTCGTTTTGGCCATACCCCTTCTCAAATAAATGTAGACTGACCGATTTCACACATGATGCAGTCCCAAGAAATGCTCGGATCATGGTCGGCAGAACTGACATTCTTTTATTTGTTCTGACCAAAACCTCCGCCTGAAAAGAGTTTAGCTTCAGTGACACCTTTTTTGTCAACTTCTATTAGGAACTTGTGAAGGCATGAGGCAATTTCATTTGCCCCGCGTTTTGCTATGCCTTCATGCTAAATATATGAATGCCCATGGCTTTCAGTCAAGCTCGTGAAATTGTAATTTGACAAACTTCTATTCTAGAATTGTTCATCACGGCTGGCGGCAGGTGGGCAAATGATTTTCTGGAGATCAAAAACAGCAACAATCACGTTGCCTGAATATTGCGATTTTTGTTTCAGCATGTCTTTAACATCTCGAACTCTGCTGATTTCCTCACAATGGAGGGAAACTGTTCTTCAAGGTTTCTATCAGGTATCTTGGTCTTTCTGCAGGAGTCGCGCAGGCCACACATGTCTTTCGTTGGTTTATGCGCTTTCAGTTTCATTTCATGGAACATGTTCCGGTAGAATTCATAACTGACTCCATTCTCTTGTCCATTCTCTTCCTGGAACATCTGGTGCATCTGTTCCACTGTGATGTCAGGAAGTGCTTTCACTTGGGTAAATTTCCCATGTGGAGACCACCACATTTTCAACGTTATCTCCAGTCTGGAACCTCTGCGTGCCGCTCATCTTCCTCGGGTCTTTCGTACTGGCGATGTTTATGGAAGCATCCATGTCCCAATTAAAAATAACGCCAAAGTGCTTCATCGTTATTGTTGATTGATTCAAAAGTGAATCAGTCAGCTCAGCTGATATCAACTTGATGACTGAGAATGAGGAACAATAAACTGATGTGTCCTCCTAAATAGTTTTCAGTAGATGGGGCTGGGGATGCGAACTGATCTGTCAATCAAAGAAATTCGCTGCCTGTCTATCGCATAAACGAAATTGAATATTTTATTTAACTGTTATCTCTCCGGTTTACAATGCCAGCGCAAAAAGGCGACATATTTCGCTCTTACCGCCGTCAGACCGACCATGAAAACAATTCACATCTTCCCTTCAAGCCATTTAGCACCTACACTAACTGGAAATCATGCGCCGACCGAAGAAGTCAGAAACAAAGAGGAATTACACAAGCATAGCTCAGCGGTGGCATTGTGCACCGAAATGCGAAAGTCGAGAACCCAGCAGCGAGGTTTATGAGTGACAGGTGGCTTGTGGATTGCGCAGTGGGTCTGGCCTCCGATGTCCAGCCCTGCCACTAACTGGCGAATCACGATGGGTCAGTTTGTGGCGGTTTGTTCTAAGCGCCTGTGAGGATGCGTTCTATCCGCAAAGTGATCTCCATTGCATAACTCTGAAACTATGGCGATTTCGTCTGTCATGTTTTGACACATAAAACTATGTCATGAAAGGGACACACAAATATCAATAACCCAAAATGTGAAAATTTGTCGATGCATCACTTTGTGGTGGCAACGACGACAAACACACTCATATTCGCTACACGTAGACACGCACTGCCATATGTGCGTGTAATCAAACAGCAGAAATCTCAATCTCAGGGGAAGCATGAATAGTCCCGGCTAAGCGCTGGCCCGGAAACATCCGGTGGCTATTTTTAGCACCCGGTACAAGCTTTGTTCTAAACACAATAGCGGACAGTGGTGTTGGTCGTGATTTCGCCTTCGAAAACGTTGCTTTTCTGCAGAACTTTTTGCGAAAAAGAGGTGTTACTGTCAACCAGATAAGGAACAATGAACTTGCATTATTATGTGAGCAAGCTGATAGGTTAGGAGTGGAGTTAGATCCTGATGGACTACTCGACAATAGATCACAGACGGTCACAGAAAAACTTCGTGTTGAAGTAACTTGAAGGAACATTGCTTACCCTTCCTACCCTGATGGAAGCCAGTCACAATTTCTCTGAGATGCCCACAGTGTCAACCTTTGACATGTTTCACGAACTTAGCAAGGGGCACAGCTCTTCTGTGCTCCGGAATTATACAACCAGTTAAGACACAAGCACTTTAATACCGGTCGCGTGCGCAGTGCTTGTACCGGTGCTAAAAAATAGCCACAGGTAGTTTCAGCGCTAAGCAGGCAGAAGAATCACAATGGATTCCATGTAGATTAAAATAGTTTTCAGTTAGGACTTTCTTCATTATTACAAAGCAAGTCTAGAAAACAACTAGTAAGTTGGCATTGGTGTAACAATATCTACACACCGATATGGAGGCAGATACACCTCTGTCTTACGTTCTACTAGTGTTTACTTCACACATGCTGAGTTAGATCTTTAGTGCCATGACCAAGGTGAGAAAAGAAACTCAATGACAGTAGGCACAATGATCTAGAATCTAGCCTATTGTATGATTATTATCTTGTAACTAACGAAGTAGTGCTCTGCGATCTTGTCAGTAAATAAGCTGCGCGTGTGGTCAGATGCAGGGCCGAATCCAGTTCAAACATCTCTCTAGTTGAGTTTTAGGCCGAGGAAAGGATCTAAACGTGACTTCCTCCACATATATGTGATCGATCATTGTACCGACTGTCACTGTTACAACAACACTAGGAACAACGTTTAATCGACATTTTGATATGACAGTAGAGCATCGTGTTCTGTGTAGCCTACAAAACACAACACTAACCGGTCGCTTGCGCGGCGCTTGTATTGGGTGCTAAAAATAGCCACCGGTGCTTTCCAGGTTAGCGCTAAGCCGGAACAAGTCTATTCCAGCCTCGATAGTAATTAAATGGGAAGAAAATTACAAAACCCAGCCCCCTATCTAAAAATTAGCTGTTGCAAAAGGAAGGGCACAAATACAGCCATAACTTTGCATAAAATTATAATTTATGTAGCGGTCTACAATTGTCGCGCAGTAAATTCTGCGCAGAAAGTGTCGCTTACTTTTGCCACGGGCGACATTTAACGCTACAGCTCAGTTCAACATGGACGATCGGAGAGTCAGGGTGGCTTTGGTCATGGTGAGTGTCGCGGCGTACCAGAATGTGGGCGACACACATCTGCTACTCCAGGACTGAAACTACTGCCTGTCGCTCGTGTGACCGCACCCATTTACCACACTGTATCTCCAGACTGCGCGGTAATTCCTGCTGCGTTTTTTACAACTCGTCTGTCAAGGGCCTAACAAAAATGCGATGTGGAACAAGAACCTGCCAAAGCTTGTTTAAAATATTTTACTGCTCAGGGAAAAAAAAAAAAAGAAAAACGGGGGAGGGGGGAGGGGTGTTATCTTACATTATTGACCTCTTCTTGAGTATCGGATGAAATAAACAGTATGCTGCTCTAGATTTCATGATTTACATTACACGCTCCTTTCAAACATTCTTATGTCAAGAATTATATAGAGCTGCAGGATAAACGGCCTCTTAGAGCTACCGATCCGTGAAGGGTGAATTTATAACTAGCACTTAAAGCACTAATAAAACAATTTATGTCTTCCCATAAATCCATTTATGTGCTGAGCTACTGCTAGGATAGAATACTGTTTCAGGGATCTCCTTAGACTGGATGTGGATCCAGTCCTTTCTAAACTTATCAGGCTCTAAGAATAGTTTATGTACCATCATATCCAAGACATCATTCCTATAGCCTGAATAGTTGCGCCACTCTATATTTATCTATTTAACATAATATGATGTCAGACTTCACAAAGTTCTGTTACCGAGTTTTTGTTCAGTTACCGCCCTACCCCCAAATATCTGTTTATTAACTTTGTGAAATCTGGCATATCAATGTTCTCAATCTATACTTCCCACAATCACACTTTGTTCAACTGGGTAGCGAACATACACACTCATACCAGGCAGCAAATACCTTTGGATTGGCTTAAATGGCCACTCCTCAGAGTGACAGTTTATTTAACATGTAAAATAATTTTAGAGTTCTGTCTGCACTATGCCTCAGTGCTGTCTGCATCGAGACTACTGTAACCTATCAACACAAGATTGTGGCGGTCCCACGCCACCCACCACTACATCGGCCTGTAGTGGTGGACCGCCACCCACACACACACACACAAAATTAACCACCCACCCAACTGTCTACCGCCATAAAAGGAACATAGCGAGCTAACAATGATGGTATTCCCAGTTATTTCACACCATATTAAGTTTAGGTGGGTCAACATAACAGATCACTGTTGAATAAAACAAACCCTAACATATTTTAAGTACTCCACATATGACAAATGAGCAAGATATATCCAGTGAAGCAGTTAACACCAAGCAAAATTGACAACTGATGAGACAGTGCATGGTATAAAAGGATTGCCTTGTGCTGAACCCAAACAACTGCCGATTAAGCAAGAGATTAAATTGTGCATTTCTATGTTTCAATAGTCCTACCTACACTGGCACCCGCTGGGACAGTTGAAACAATCCGACATTTCGCTATTGCCCGTCTATCCCAGAGTGGTGTCCGTGAAGGGAATTGCCTAACCTAACCCAGTAATAATTTGGTAATAATTTATACACAGTAAAGCCTGTATGTTGAATATTATAAATATACCTATCCCAAAGCTCAGTAATTGATGCACCATACCAAAAGCAATCAATTTTGACGCATATGTAACTTTCCAAGTCATCTTGGGGAAACTGGCTTAGCCTTATATATAGATCAGAATTTCGTTAAATTGAGTATAAAAGTGTAATTCTTAGAACTTCGATAAGTGACAACCTTTAAATGAACTTTCTGAATAACATTACATTTGAAGAATCTATTCTGAGCTGAGTGACTGTTGGGGCGCCAATTTCAATGTGGCGGACTCGCTTAACAGAAAAAAAATCACACACTCTTAACTGAAGTAAGTAATTGTAATGTTTGAAATCAAGAGTTAAAATGCCCCCTCCCCTCTTTTTTTCTTCTTTAAAAAAAAACAAAACAAAACAAAGACAACAGTTCCCAAAGTTCCCAAAAATTTCCAAAGTGCAAAATTGAAAAAAAAAAGAAATGTGTTTGAAATTGAAATACTACATACCGAAACTAGAACAGTAACTGAAAAAAAAGTCTTCACTTCATTTCATGATGGAATTACTGAATTATGGCTGAATACCAATTTTATCAAGTTGTATTTGAAATTTTTCTCTTGCCATACTGACCAAGCATCCACCTATCTATGAAAAAAATTAAAGATTCAAAGTCTTTATTAGGCTCCACGCCCAATAACACAGATTCAATACATAATCTACAGGAAATTTAAAAAAGTGAGGACAGAGGGGAGAAAATGACGGAAGGAAGAGAGAGAAAGAAAAAAAAAACTGAGAGAATAAATCAGAAAGAACGAGTAAAAGACATCATAACTGCTAAAAAGGGTCGTCCAATGTGGCCTTGTTGAAATAAGTCATTTGGGTACTGTGGAGAATATTTGGTGCCATTATGGTACTTTAATACCGTTTTCAAAATGTTCCGACTTTCCCCATAATTAAGACTGTAAATTTTATTCCAAACTATCGTAAGATCCTACGTAGTTTCACTAAAATTATACATGATTCTGCCCAGGTTTGACACAAAACTTTTGAAAAACATTCAATGAATTTATTCAGAAAGATGGTCGACATTTCGTGAGACTGACAATTGAAATAAGAGACGACCAAAGAAAAGCAAGTGAACCGGAGTCGGAGAGCCAGAAATGGAAACAGAAATAGAGTAACGGACGTCCTAGTTTCAGACGACCTCAGACTTTAGATAGTTCACACTTTCCACTCCTGTTTTCACCCTCTCTCATGCTTGAAGTGTATCTCATTGAACCGTGTACTTTACCTTATCAATAGCACGCGGTATTCTGAAAGGCACTCTGTAAGGGGCGTAGTGTGAGAAAATTTCGCAAGGCATTTAGGATTAAGAGAAACCTGTATCATTAGTATCTTACAGTATAATTACACTGCATTTAAGGAAAGAGTTTATATACTATATAGAGTCTGATTAGATTTAGCGGTGCCAGTTTTACACACACACACACACACACACACACACACACACACACACACACACACACACACACACACACACACACACACA
>JAWQUT010000198.1:799818-809622 GCA_033807755.1 Ellobium chinense | reverse complement strand
CACGCACGCACGCACGCACGCACGCACGCACACACACACACACACACACACACACACACACAGGATTAAATGCTAACAGGGTAAAGAGAAGAAAAAAAAATATCTCCGAGTGGAATCGAACCCATACATGAATTCAGCTTGCATGAGACAGCCAACACACTAAGCCATTCGGCTGCTGAGCCTTTGTAAGGTTACGGACCTGAAATGCAATCGGGGTCTTTTCTCCTCTGTGGGCTATATTCACCTTCTGAGCTGCCCACTAAACCCAACGTTTTAACTTTCACCCAGACCCATATCAGATTTAAGCTCATTGTGTGGCCCAAATTTTAAGACTGACCCAACTCAGCAAGCTCACTGAAATTTTGAGCTTGGTTGCAATTTTTATAAACACATCCTACTTTTTCACTGGTCAAGGCCTGGCCCCTCCTCTTCCGCCTGAGCACATCCTTGACCTGACAGTCTCAGGCCAGGGCTAAATAGTGCCTAGCAAAATACATGCACAGTTTCCCATTAAATCAAAATTTGGCCCATGGAACACTTATCACTAGAGTTATGCCGAAATAGGGAAAAGAGTGGTCAAATATGACCCCTAAGCCGTAGTGAAAGTAGAATTACAGGTAGGACCCAATAGTGAAAGTAGAATTACAAGTAAGACCCAATAGTGAAAGCAGAATTACAGGCCTGTAACCTGTAAATAATAGCTGACTAAACGCTATTCCTGAAAAAAAAAATACAACTGCAAGACTTAACCAGAGAGTATGGTTGAACCTTCAAGCCTGGACTACCATGGGGCGGTATCGGGCTCAAATATGTGAATGTTGTTAGTTATACACACCTAGCTTGGAGTACGTCTAGAGCGAGTAAAATGTTAGGCAGCGAGGCCAAACGGTTACGGCGTTGGACAAGATCTGAAGCTCGTGGGTTCGATTCCCGATCATGGTCATGTTATGTCATGTTATGAGTGTCCTGGGAAAGCATTTCATTCACACTTTTCTCATTCCACCCTTCTGTGAAATGGGTACCTGGCTATAGGCAGTGGAAGATATTGTCAGAACGCCACTGATCAGAGCCTGAAATGGCTGTGGCACTTTATGCTTCCCAGGGAGCTGAGAAAGTCTTAGAGTGATCTGCCTGCTGGGTTAATAATAGTATTTAGTCGCTTGAACGGGTATAGCCTTGATACGAGACTTAGTAACCGCAATATCATTATATTATTATTATTATTATTAAAATATTAACGAATGCTTTGTATTTCGAGTTATCAAACGTATGATGCAGATGTGAAATTTATATTATATAACTGACCATAATCAATCACACTATCAAAGAGTAGTAGTAAATTTTAATACTCATAACTTGGTACGGTCTTTGACTCTCTTGTGGTAGAAATTTGAAGTTATAATGCTTTCCTATCTCTCGGCCATCTGTTCTTCTCTGGGTCCCGCGATTAATAAATGCAAAGAAGCGTGTGCCGTAGGAGGCCAGGACTAGAATTTAGAGTCCGATGGTAAACGAGTTACAAATAAGTAAGTTTCAGTCGTCAGCAGGTAACTGCATTTATTACTCTTTATCAATACTAATTTCAAAGGGCAGATTTCCACTTCCGCCAGATGTCGGGTGCCAAATTTCGCATGACAGGGCTAAATACCTCTGGGAATTGTTACACTGGACATAGAGTGAAAAACTTCAAGTGTCCCTGAACATCTGAAGCACCACCGAAAGGATTCAAGGGAGTTCTGTTGTTTTGTTTTTTTTTTGGTTCCAACCAAAAAAAAAACCAAAAAACAACAGAACTCCCTTGAATCCTTTAGGTGGCGCTTCAGAATGATGTTCAGGGACACTTGAAGTTTTTCACTCTATGTCCAATGTAATTTTAAATGAAATGAACGCCACAAAGACAAAAACCTTACTGGTCTGACTGAATCAATCAGATGTCCTGGTGTCTCTTAACATGCTGCATTATGTTTTGCTTTTCCTTTGCTTTTCATGGTCGCATATAGGGCATCTACTCTATCTCAGCGATACAATTCCAGAAAGAGCAGTCGGATGTAGGTAAAAAGGGCACATCTTCCAATTCTACCATTTAGAGGTAGACAGAAAATCGTTCAGTAAGGCAAGGATATAAAGTGACTGTCATTGACAATGATAATAGTGACAATGACTCTTTATTTGAGTCATTTTACTAAGTACTACGGAAATATGGGCATATAAATTACAATGTCAAGAACAGTAAAGAAAAAAAAAAAACAGTGGCTATACACACTGGCATGCTCGAAGTTCTCAGGCCAACAAGTTTATCATTATTTTATTCAACTGGTGTTAATTTTCTACTTACTTTATATGTTGTAGTGTGAAATAGTTCATTAGTTTTTAAAGAACTTTTGGCGGTTATAAACGTTTGGTTTTAGATAGATTTTCTCGTTGGATAAGTCTGGCCAAACAAATAGCGGAGTTCATCACCCGCCTCACCATAGCAAAAGTAATCGCTTCTTTCTTCAAAAGCAAGTGAATACCACCTTCCCCCGTTTCAAATGATAGAGTAGAGCTTTTATTCTACCCTCTAACAACAGACTATAGTCAATCAATAGAGGTAATGGCCTTTTACAACCAAATGCAAGAACTGAGCGGTATAATAAATCTTTCGTATCTTCAGCATCAGGGCAATTTACAGGTAGTACCGGATAGTGTATAAAATACTTTGAATGTATATTCCTATGTTAGACGAATGAAATGAGGGGATGTGTATGTGTGTGTGTGTGTGTGTGTGTGTGTGTGTGTGTGTGTGTGTGTGTGGTGTGTGTGTGTGTGTGTGTGTGTGTGTGTGTGTGTGTGTGTGTGTGTGTGTGTGAATATCGATGGTACAAGACTTATGGCCGTATGCATAAGCCTTGCGTTATTAATGCAGTGCGGTAACCACGGAAAACTCCCAAACATTAGCGGTGGTCACTGAGTAAATGCAGAACGGTAATAAATAATATATACATGGATCCTGCATACAGCCATAGGTCTGAGTGCAAGCCAAGGTTAATTGCAAAGAGGTAGCTCTATTATAATAATATTATGCGAGAGGTCCCTATTCAAATAAAATCTTTACTGAATTTTTATTTTTTTTTCAAATAACCCTCATATGTTTACTTTCTGTCGCAAACCTCCCCGAGGCGTTCATTAAGCATTAGTCTTGAAAGAGAATGCGTGACAGCGTTATGAATAGAGACGAACATAATTTCAAGCCACTCCCTTCCAGTGCAGAGAGGGCGTTCAGAATCTGAACACTCAGTATGTTCTGTGATAAGGACTAAAAGTAGGTCCTGTGTGCACAGTGCGCACGTTAAAAATCCCTTGACAGTTTTACAATAAGTCTGGATAATATTGGTTGGAAAATAGCATCTGGTCAGGGGCGTAGCGTCCATGTAATCTATAAATCTGATAGCTACTCATCTAACATAGTTTATTTGATCTCAGATGTTTTTTAAAATACTCAAATATCGTACAAACCTACGTACTATTTCTATTTCACCTATGAGCTGTTTACAAATATTAGCAATACGATATGGTCAACGTTATCTAGTTTTCTTCGCCGACAGTCTGAAAGCCAGTACAGTATAATATATTATATATTCCGCGCTCTCTGCATATCTACTGTGTATTACATCCAAAGACAGTGGAGAGAAACTTTTGTTGTATAGAAAGTGGCCAATAATTTAAGAGGAAAATTTGCTGCTCTCTATTCTCACGGTTATTTTTTTAAAGCAAAAATCCTTCGGTGCACAACTTCTGGCTTTTTTTATTTTATCTTTCTTTCGACGACAAGAGGCTATTGTCCAGACCGTGTCAGGTTGTCAAATATGGCTTTTTCGGAGCCAAATACACCAGATTTCAGACTGGTGTTTTTTAAAAACCCTTGGCACCCAGATAACTGACTGAGGGGGACTGTAACGAAGTAAAAAAAAAAATTAATATCTTTTACCAAATGTAATCAAACTGTTTGCATTTCAAGTGATCGGACTACTGTGATTACTGCCCGATGAACACGAATCAAAAAACGATTCCAAAACGGTTTCCATCGGACTGCCATTTTTTATGTTGCTCTAATATATTTAGAAAGAAACTTACGATAACTACTTGCATTATACCCACGTATGTCCTGTAAACAAACAGTTCGTAGTAAATGTCTTGCGTGATGTCAAATCTTGACCCTAGTCGGCTCTTTTTAGACATTTTTATTTTTTTTTTGTAATTTTCGTGTGCTGTTCAACTCTGGCTAGAAGAAAAGTCCGGCAACCCTAGACGGTACCATAAATATTCGAACACTGTGGAACTCGTGACGAATGTAGCTTTGATTTGGGAATTGCTAACTACCTCACTGCTTCTTTTAAAAGGAGCAAGAGGAAGGAAATTTTAATACTTCACTTTGAGTGTTGTCAGCGTTATATAGACTAATAATAACTCAGTTTGGATTATTTTTTACATTGGCAGTTTACAGTATTATGTGTACCTTGAAATAACGTGTTCACAGAGAAATGGCGATTTTTAAATTTTTTTTTTTCAATTTTACATGCGCATAAGCATTGACAGTTTCAGTCAGGAATCAGTGCTTATGTCCCAGTGGAGGAAAGATACATCTGACTGAACCGAAATTAGCAGTTTACTAAATATGCAACATTTGATTGCAACAAATACGTTTAGAGAACAAGTCAAAAGATATGTCTACATCTTGCTCTTTCCCTACCCATCCCCACAAAAGCCAAACCAAACCAAACCAAACCAAACCAAAACCAAACCAAACCAAACCAAACCAAACCAAACCAAACAAAACAAAACAAAACAAAACAAAACAAAACAAAACAAAACAAAAGGCATTATCAAGTGCTCGATTACCTCCTCCCCACCCCCTCACAAAAAAAAAAAAATCCTCCTTGCTACGCCCCTGTGCCAAGTAGTCAAATCTTACAACCAGAAAGGCACAGTGTGGCCGTCATTGAGATGACGTGCCATAAAAATCCTAACTCAGGTAAACAAATATTGTAGGTCCTATTCCACTGCCTGGGAAAGAACACGGACTGTGTATTTGTCAAGATATTATAAAATAAAGCTTGATAGAAACGGCTAGTGTCTCGAGTAGGTTATAAACCATCAGGATGTGGAAGGGAAGGACAGACAGACAGACAGACAGACAGACAGACACACACACACACACGCGCGCGCGCGCGCACGCACACAGAGGCAGACAGACAGACAGACAAATAGGCAGACAGACAGATTAAACAAGATGATTTGATTTGCGTAATTGAGTTTAGGATGCGAAGTCTAGTGTGATACGGATGTAATGTAGAGCGAAAGTGGATCTGAAAGGTGAAGACAGAAAAGGGTGTGCATAGTATAATACTGTTTATGGGTGAGTTGGAGATGACATGGCCTTCATTAACTCACGAACACCTTGGAGAATGTCCCAGGACTATACCAAACAGGCCAAGTATAACAATAAATTTATACAGGGCTACGTTTCATTGGTCTCGGTAACATTTTCAAAGGGCCGTCCTTATATTATGTGGACTGTCACTAGCAAAGGAACAATCAAAGGTACAGTTGTGATTGGTGCGCGCCAGTCACAGTGAGGAAGGATGACCGAAAGAGAAAGCTCACCAACATAACGGTCACGATCTATATTTTCAAATTTGTTAATAGAACGTCTTATTAACCGCCACATGTCGTAAACGTATGTGGCAAGGATCAACGGTGGTATGTATGCAAAAATGAGGCAAAATATAAGTCTACCAAACACCATGCGCAAGGTAGTGCATTATTTTTTGTCTATTTCGCATTACTCGCAACCATCTTGGCTTGCCTAGTTACTGGTACTGTACTTCCTTTGCTACGGAACTGTTTTTACTTGTCCTTTCGCTGCACCGAAGAGATTATTATAAACGCGGCCAATGTGACTATTTGACTCAAGATGATACTTAGTTGAGAAGGTGACATTTGTGAGATCCGAAAACATGTGGTTTAAGGATACATTTATCATGGAATCTTTTCTGAACTTAACTGAAGAGCACCGAGGACTAACTTTGAAAGGATGCCGCTTTTCCGAGAGTTCTCTGGAGTCAGAGAAAGTTATCTTTAAAAAAAGACTTTACCAAACATCAATTTGAGAAACTGCATAGAGTTACTTTGAACTACCATAATCTAAGGAATTTTTTACTCTTATTTTTGTCTTCCTTACTTATAATTTATTGTCTTGAACATTCTTTCTATAATTTTGCATTAATCTATGGGCTTATTAGTAGATATATTACAATTGACATGATCTCTCTAATATGGCAAGAATTTCAAAGAATTACATGAAAATGTTTGGCGTCCCTGATTTTGCTATGATGTCATTCTTTTCACACCTGGCTAAGTGTTAATGATGTAATAAAAATAATGCCCTGCCCATACACTAGGCCAGTCCAACCCTGCCATGCTTTATATCAGTAGATAAGTCTTGAAAACTGTATAGTGTTGGTGTGATAATTCCATTCATTTGAAAACTGACCAGTCTTCTGTGAGCTAATATGACAAAGATGGCATAAACGTGGTGCCAAAAGCCAACTGTACTTACCTTTTCTTTCAACTTCTTTTCAGTTTATTCGCTCAATGGCAGCCATCGCATTCTCTGGGACATGGAGAGGGTTGGTGACACCTATAAGCGTTTTAGTCGGGTGGACAGTGACGTCATTCTTGTGTCACGCGTGTGGGAAGAGGTTCCTGCAACAAAGCACAGAGAGCACGGCGTCTCCTAACGACGGAAGTGACGACACCGGAAGTGCGCTCTCGCGTTTAGCCTGGGCTTTCCATCTTACGACAGTCCAGGTTAGATTTCAGTCCAATTCAATATATATTGTAGGCCGCTTTGGCCGATTTCACCGTATGTACAGAACAGACAGACTGTTAGAACCTGCCTGTTAACAATCGGGTTAGAAACCGATCTGAAGAACGCATGACTGAATTGCTTTATCCCTTTCTTTTATGAAACGTAGGCTATGTATGCTTTTTTTTTATCTTTAGTTACAAACAGCTTTTAAACGTGAAGTGGCATTCCCGTGTTGAATCCAACATACCAGTAGGTCAGTTGAGAACTTGCGCATTAAAGATGAGATCTCTTACTATCGTAGGAATTAAATAACCCTGCATGCTGAACTCTACTGATAGTGCTGCTAGTGCATACAACACTGGTGTACTTATGTAATTATTACGATGGTAAGAGATCACATTGTTAATGCGCAAGCTCTCAACTATTTTCTATATGAAGAACTATTTCTACGTACAGGATTAATGCTCAAGGTGATTCGGTGATATCAGCACTTGAAACACATAGGTTCAAATGATGCTGCGAAGGGGTTAAAGGGCCACCTGTAGAAATCTTTGATTCTGTTTTGGGTTGGCTTCCAAGATAGGTTATATATAGGGATGTATGTCAAATATCCGTGTTCTAGAATCATTATTAACAATAATGTTCCAGAGACATCTAATTTGGGTATGACTTTATAAAATCTGTATGTAGCATGACACATATTTTGACTCTTATGTCTCATAACATCTGTTTATAACCAAAGGAAACCGTTATGTAGTACTTTACAGACATGCAGTTATCCCAAGACAAGGCGCAGATTTTCTTATCAGAATATTCTACTAACAACATAATACCATGGTCCTTATTGGACTTACATGGTACGAAGGCAGAGACCATTCCAATCCATCCATGCTTCCATCCATCCATCCACCCATCCATCCCTAAATCCATCCATCCATCCATCCATCCATCCATCCATCCATCCATCCATCCATTCATCCATCCATCCTCTAAAGCATTTCTATTCTAACAGTGTGCCACCTGCTTCATTCTGGTTCGAAGGGACACCAATGGCAATAAGGCAGAATGGATTCGGACAACTTTGGTTCTTCTATCCACGCACTTCCTGGCAACACTTTGCACCAATTACAGCATGGCTTACATCGAGGTGGGCGGGGCGTCTTCAGTTCCACATCACTGCCTATTGACCTTTCCTGCAAAAACTAGAAATAAAAAGCTTTTCAAGTGACCAAACTGGGCCACCCACTTCTTATGTACTTTTTAGCTCTGTGTTCCAATCACAGTGCGTATATAATAATAATAACAATAATGCATTTTATAAGTCTCATATTCAGGCTGATGCCCGCTCATGCGACCTCATACTGTTATTACCCCAGCAGACCAGGTCACTCTGGAACTTTGTCAACTCCCTGGGGAGTATACCATGCGGCTGCCAAAAATAGGCGCTGATCTCTGACATTCTGACAATATCTTTCACTGCCTACAGGCAGGTACCCATTTTACAGACGGATAGACTAAGGACAAATGAAATGCTATCCCAAGGCACTCACGACATCGCCGTGGTCGGGAATCGAATCAAAGACCTTTAGATCCTGAGTTCATCACCGCAACCATTCGACCACGTGCTCCACAAGAACTCCCAGCATTATTTAGTCATTCACTTTTTGGAGCCTCACTCTAAGACCATGACAATTACAGGGTTGTTCGTTCAGGCTTGCTGATTTGGAAAGACATATTAGCTAGATCTACACCTCTGGTGTATGGATACCTTATAATTATTTGTAAATTAATGAGTTGTACTATAGTCTCCCCACTTCACGATGATGAGCAGAGGCACATAAAGTAAAGTCGAAAAATGGATGAAACCATTGATCAAGGTTGCAGGAACTTAACTGAAAATGCCTCTTTGAGGCATTTGAAAAAATATTCTCCTCAGACTACACAAATGTTCCGAAAAGGCAAGGACTAGTCTGTAAGTCTGGAGCCACCACTGTGCTCAAATTCTATACTGTTTTCAGTAGGGGTCCTTTGGATAAATTTTTCGCAATTTCAGTTTACATGAAAAGGGGGTCCAAAATTTGGCATTCTTTTGCAGACCAGCTGCTCGCAGAAACTGAAACCGCTTAGACCCTTGAAAAGAGCTGCCTGCCAAAAATCTTTATTTAACAACTTCACTGATGTATGTCACAACTTTTGCGGTGTAGTTTTATTTTCTACAATTATTTCTACACAACTGCTGTTATCGACTTGGATAGTCGACACATTTTTTGCCAATTAGGCTCCTGCAACCTTAAAATGAAGGATGGGAGCAGAGTGTTTCTTTTGATAATTTCTTCGTCTTAAACAGTCCGTAAGTATACTTTTGATAATTACGTAAAATTTCTTCCTTTCGTGAATACAGCCCCAGTTCGGTGTTTTTAAATGGACCATACGTCATTGGTTGTGCGGTTCGTCCCTGAAATGTTTACTTCCGGTCCCCAAAATTGAAACCGAGCATTTGTATCAGATGCCGGGTCAAGAATATGTACGTAGCAGAGTCGATCGCCAGAGTGAACATAATCATCGTTACGAAAAGGAGCAGAATCAATTGAATGAACATGACTTTGGCCGTGTGAACCACCAGTGCGAATACTGGTGCTTAACGATAGAAAGATGCAAGTCGTAGACTTGGCTGTACCAACAGCTAAGAAACGCCTTCTCTCATGCACATCGTGGGAGTTAATTTCTCCACTGACTTCATCATGTGTAAGTCACAAACCGACCATAACTGGTCCTTTTTTTTTAAAATTGATGAAAAATCGATTTTCCCATATCCAAATGACCTGTTCCATTTTTTTAAAATGGACGTTTATGCTCATGATGCCACTACTGTTGTGGTGTCTGTAGCCAAACAGGTGTTTTGAGACCAAATTCCTCAAATATGACGAGCTTTTAAAGAGGCTGGCGTTGAGAAA
>JAWQUT010000198.1:757318-794818 GCA_033807755.1 Ellobium chinense | reverse complement strand
TGTGTATGTGCTATGCATGTAAGCCTGTGTGTCTGTGAAGGCTGCATTTGTTTTGAGGTATGTGTGCATGTGGCTACACGTATTCAAGATTCAAGAGAATTTATTGGCTCATGACAACATGACATATGAGCATCCAAAAATTATCACAAAGTACTAAAGCGCTTCGATCTCTCCGAGGGTGAAGCGCTAAATAAATGCACTTTATCATTATTATTGTTGTTACTTCCCCTCATACAATCACACAATTATGTCTCTTATCTTATCTTTCCGTGGACAGGTTATGAATGTAGTCAGCCACTCCATTGCCAACATCTTCAAAAGGATCATGGTAGTCCTTCTGTTATACGCCTTTGGACATCGTCACGCCTCTGGAGTCAATTTCCTCGGACTGGCAGTGGCAGTCGCTGGTGTCTTTATCTACATTCGGGGCAAGACCAGGGCGGATAACCCAACCAATGCTGTTTCGGAAGAGAGTAAGCTCTCTTTGTTATATGCCATTGAAGTCTGGCTTTCAAGATATAAACACATCTGCTTAATATTAGTTCGGATAGAATGTAATGTAATGTAATGTAATGTAATGTAATGTAATGTAATGTAATGTAATAATTAACTTGTGTAGCTCACAAACAAACTCACTACAAAAGTGCTGTAAGGTGCTGCATTATAATAACTTGGTAAAATTTACACAGAATGCATAAAATTAATACTAAAAATTACAGAAGAATAAAAATACCTAACCAACAAACGCACAGACACGGACATACGTGCAGATATACACGTCAACTTACTATTTTTAATTTTGTTAATTATTATTAAGTAAGTATTAAAAATTAAGGATTACTCTCTCTGTCTGTCTGTCTGTCTGTCTGTCTGTCTGTCTGTCTGTCTGTCTGCCTGCCTGCCTGCCTGCCTGCCTGCCTGCCTGCCTGCCTGTCTGCCTGTCTGTCTGTCTGTCTGTCTGTCTGTCTGTCTGTCTGTCTGTCTGTCTGTCTGTCTGTCTGTCTGTCATGGGATAGCTTTAACCCAAGAAAAAATCATTAGACATCAGTTAGAGGACTGCTGGAGAAACGGAAAACGTTATTGCCTAAAATGTATTATTGATCCATTACAGGAGGTCATACATTTGAGCAGTCAAGACGAAACACATTGATAGCCCTCTGTGTCCTCGCCGCCACGTCAGTGGCTGCTGTGGCAACGTCCTCGACAACTGTACATTACTATGACATGTCTCACTTGGAGCTCCAGACCCGCACCAATGGCGAGGTGACCATCCCGCCCTACCAAATTCCTTGGCTTCGTCTATCCATACAGAACCTGTCCAACCAGCCAAGACCAGACATGAAGGAGTTCATGACCTGGAGTCTAGTAGATCATCCTGAAGACACCGATTTTCGGGCCAAGACTTTGACAGATACCAAGGACGTGGTGGAAGAGGCTCAGAGAATTCTCGTGAATCTTTTGCAAGATCTACTGGGACCTGCAAGGCACGTCATGCTCATGGAAATAGCCACATACGAGAATAAAGGAGATCCTGCTATCGCTATGGGAGAGGTGATGTTACTGAGGAAAATGAACATCAGCATAGTTTATTACTGTTCGACTGCGACGTGCCGCCAAGAAGAAACTTTGAGGCGAGCTTTAGAGATTAGTAAAAATTACTCCACAGACGAGCTGGTCATTCTCATGCAAGGAGGAGGAAATCTGGTTGGGTATTCAACTGTTGATAAAATACGTGAACAGATCATGAATACATTCCCGGACAGGAGACTGATTATGTTCTCCCAAAGTATTTGGTTGAATGCCAATAATAGTTTACACTTAAAAGAATGCCAGGAACTCTACTCCAATCGTTCTAACCTGGTCATGTTTATTCGAGATCGACAGTCACTAGCCATAGCTAAGACCTATTTCGAGGGAACTAAACTCATCTTAGCACCGGATCTTGCTTTCGCTATTGGCGTGACACCTCGCCAGATGCCGCCATTTTATGATATCGTATGGCTCAGACGGAGCGATTCAGAGTCTTCCCGGTATGACCTTCCGACATTCCCAACAAATATCTCCGTTCACGTGAGCGACTGGTGGGCATGGAAATCAAACAATGGAGACACAGACATGGAAACAGCCTTTCTGATAGCTTCAGCGGGCCTTCAATTTCTCCAGCGCGGGAGGGTGGTTGTCACGGATCGCCTCCATGGTCACATTTTGTCTACGCTTATGGACATTCCTCACGTCCTGATTGACAACCCGCCCTATCTAAAACTGTCCTCATTCGATATCTCATGGACAGCAAACTTAAGTAACACCGTCATTGTCAACAATAGTACCGAAGCACTTAATGCAGCCATGATACTCCTGCAACGATACCACCAGTCTCTCCCTTTAGTAGGACCCATAGACATGAATGTAGGCATGAATGTAAATGCTTTGTCAGCCTCCTTAGGAGATAGAGAAATTCCTAGCACAGCCGCAGTTTTACTTTTGACAATATTATCTCTTTTACCAGACACCTGCTTGAATCTCTGAATAGGATTGTTTGGAGGATCCAGCATTTGTCACGATAACTGCAGATTAGTGACTTATGAGGCTGAATCCGCATAATTTCAATCCTATAGAATCATGATAAACAAAACTACAACTATATGGAGTGACGAATACGGAATGATATTAGTATTACCTCCTCTATCAAACATCTGTTGAAATCTCTGGACTGGACTGTTTGGAGGAACCGAACTCGTCACGATAAAGTGCAGATTAGGAACGCCTGAAGCCGAATCTGCATAATCTTCATTCCTGTAGAAGCATATTAAAACATTGCAGTCAGAAGGAGTGACGAATATCCATTGAGTTTTACAATAAATGATGTTACAGACCGGCATTATCTGAAGAGTATTATGATTATGTGGATGTTGCGATTAAGCGAAGTGCGGTAGGCAGAGTGAAATGTTCTAATTCAGTATTCCGAAGATACATTGTTGAAAACAAACCTCTTCAAAAATTGTGTGTTCCCTAGCAATTGCCTGGCAACCATGGCGTCATCATGGGACTTCGAACAAAATGGCGGCTAGCGAACCGGCCACTCTCAAAGATTTGCCGCCATTTTATCCAAAGTTTGACATGGTGATGTCTCGGTTGCCAGGCAATTGCCAGGGAACACGTAACTTTCGGAGTATGGTCAAATTTACAATAATGCATTCATTTTACGATATAGTCCTATCATTTTTTCACGTCCTGTTTTCAAATTCTGTTACATGCTTGTGTAGTAGCGGAGGAGTTAATCACTTAAGTATTGTGTATTCTTTTTGAAAAAAAAAATGTATATTATTTCTTCCCTGAGCAAATGCGAGATAAAGCAGCTTGTCAGAATGTACATCATGATGACTGTGTCGACCAGTCATTATGTCTGGCACGATGAATGAATGAATGAATGAATGAATGAATGAATGAATGAATGAATGAATGAATGAATCTTTCTCAAATGACATTTAATCTGAAAACTTGTACCGTCCATTCTTTCGATTGTCATGATGACAAACTACATGGCGATACCCTAAAATTAGCATTGATATTTGAACTTTGTAGTTCTGTTTATGCCAGCCTGTCATGTGGCAAAAACAAATACTCTCTAGATGTGTCGTTTATCTTTGAGATTGAACAGTGCTGCTTACAGGCTTATATATATTGTGTTTCTGGATAGTACATGCACATTGTCTTTCGCATGATATAATCTCACAAAGCCCATTTTGGAAACTTTATACATTATTATATTTCACGTCACAATGAAATCTGATATATAATATCTCCAAATCTGAATAAAGAGTTTTGCTTGCTATAGTGCGGTTCATAGTTCGTGAGACACGGTTTTTGCAAAAAATTCTTAAAAGGTTGCACTTATGTGCGTCAAATTTTGTATGTTCTTCTATCTCAATTTATCTACAATTTCATATTATCTTTTAAAAATTTGCATGAAAAATAAACTTTTTTCCCTTCAAAAAAGTATATTAAAAAAATCAAAAACAGGGTTGTTGTCATAATGTGTAGAGTTTTACATTGCCGCGATGAGCTAGACAATGATTTCACATATTTGTTTAGGCATAATGTGCAAATCGCGCGCAGGGAGCGAAAGTTTACAAATTGACACAGTGCCAATTAAAGACAGACGCCTTTTGGGTAACTGCAATTAGCTTAATTCATAGCATTAATTGGTCGGTGTACAATTAGCTTTCTTACGAGGAGTAGTTCTAATTGTTGTCGTTCCGTTGATTGGTTGTTTGGAGTGCCAACAAGATAACTCGAAAAGTTACCAACGTGACTGTAACTTGATGGAAAGGTTGAAGTTGTCTGGAATAGAAAAACGTTTACTCTGGATTGTATGAGGTGTCTAAAATTGAAACTACCTGGGAGGGCCGGTCGCAAGGCCCCCGCATCCTCCTCCTCAACTTTGTACTGAGGTGGAAGTATGTATCTCTTAGGTGCCTGTCTAGTTTATGTCTAGTTTGACATCAGATACTGAAAACGAACAAGACGAGTTGATGACAATAGCAAGACCCATTCATGTTGTTCAGTATACTGCTCAACAAGTAAAAGCTTAAACGGGTACTAAATATTCCTATTTTCAAATGAAGGTGATGTGCAACTATACGGCACGTGTTCGTGTGTGGACAGAAGCCACAGCATAGATTGTCGTGTCGTGACGATTACGGCTTAACTGTAAAATTAATAGCCTGATCGATTCCCACTGGTTAGAGCACATTAATTTATATAGTTTTAAGAAGATTTTTTTTTGTTTCCCGTGCAGTTGTGCTCAAAAAAAGAAAAATATACTTTTCTCAGTAGACAAATTGAGATAGGAGGCCATACACAATTTGACGCCAGTAAGTCCAAAGTTTACCAGATATTTGCAAAAATGTGATCTCATGAATTGTGAATCGCACTTTAGTGGAGAGTGGAGAAGTGCGCACGATACAGCCGTCTGAGGAACGAGAAGGCTGTATGGCGCGGCATTGGAATAAACAAACCTGCTCATTATCTGAAACATGTTTTTAATCAAAATTATCAAGAAGGGCCACTAGGGAGCGTTTTTTCTGAAAGCAAAAGTACAACTGTAAGAACATTTTGAGTTTTTAACAGGGGACCTGTAGTTTGGAAATAATCAGGTTTTTCTTCTCTTATAAAACCTCTAAAATCGACGGGCGGAGCGCCACTCACGCATGGTAATAACCTGTTAAAAAATTAGAGAATTGATATTGCTCGTTCTTTGGGCTTGACAGATTAGGAGGTTTATAGTTACTGACGCCTAAATAATTTCACTGTATAACACTGATAATTTAAAACTGGCGTCATCCCTCTCCTAATGTTCACTATCGCTTCAGTTGAGCAGTCACACGGATGGTTATCTAACTTTAAAAAAATTGGATGGGTTTGACGGCACATCGACAAGTAAACTACTGAGCCCTGCCTCATTGTTTGAATCTCTTCCCATGAAGATCCAGTTAGAACCGCAGACTATTTTAGAGAATAAGCTTCACCTGCTTTGCATGCCGATCTCTGTCTAACCTCTGACCCCAATCAGTGCTGCAGTAGTTTAATTTAGACTGGTCAGGTAAGCAACAAAATGAATGAGGTATTTTCAGACGGGTCAGTTACACCACGTGATCTAGGGATTGCTAGGCTATTTTAATAAGTGACGAGTAATCATACATGAGCAGAGCATGTAAACAAACCAACGTGTGAGCAAGATTTCCTAGGTCACGTAATAGAGCTGAAAATACCTAATTAGGACAGGCCACTGCAGTGTTCAAGTTAACTCCTAACAATGAGAACCATTGCTTTCAAAGTCCAGTCCAGTGGATCTGCATACATTTGCTGTGTGAGACCTTGTGGTCCAAAATGTTTCAATCAATGTTTCATACTTCAAGGGGAAATTTAGTTTATTATGTCTGAGAGGGATGGAGAGGGGCCTGAGCAATATATTTCTGCACAAAACAACTTCCGCCAAAAAAAAAAAAATGACATTGTGGTGTTTTATCATGCGGACAACATTTGAGTTCTTACTGTACATTCTAAATGAGTGTGATGCTTTTTTGCCATTTGCATATTAATTAACATACTTTTACGGTATGTTGTAAGCCATCCAACTGCTTTTTAGACATTTATTTTGAAATAAAACATTGCTTATTTTTAAAAAAATCCTACTGGTTGATTTATTTCTTAAATAAATAATTACTACTCCTGCTATTCCTTCTACTTCTACTTCTACCTCTACTATTACTACTGCTGCTGCTAGTGCTTGTGCTGCTCCTGTTGTTATCACTACTACTTCTACTACTTTTACTACTACTACTATTACTGCTGCTACTACTACTACCACTACTATTACTATTACTGCTACTACCACTACTGCTGCTGCTGCTGTTACTTCTACTACCACTACTACAATTACTTTTACTGCTGATACTACCACCACTACGATTCTTACTGCTACTACTACTACAACAACCCCTATTACTACTATTACCACCATCACTGGCACCTTCACTGCTACAACTTGTCCCCTATTACTGTGAATAAGCATTGCTCTTACAATTACTGTTTTAACTACCAAAATTAATACTACTGCCACATGGCATATTCATTACGTTCCGACAGTGACTATATAACGCACAAACAAAAATGCTAAGAGCATCAAATTTTTAGGCATTCTCAAAATACTTACCTTTATTGACAGGACAAAGTCCCATCCTTATCAATAATTTCTGATAAGTTCTATGATAATCCGAAGGAGCGATTGTGCAGAGATCCAAATTTATGGCTTATGGCATGTCTTTGTCACAATGAAATCTCCTCCTGCCAGCTGGCATTTGCGTTCTGGGAACAAGCAAAAGTTGCTTAGTACTGAGTAGGAACTGCGGGACGGTTGTCAGAGTGTTGGAATGTTTCTACTTCCAAGATAATACCCCCCCCNCCCCCCCCCCCCCTTTGACAGACGCTCCAAAGCACAAGCATCTTGTGTACGAACAACGCATTAATAGACCGATCAAATTCTATTCATAAGCCAGTGAAATGAATGACGATGATATTTTTATTCACTCTGTCAGTTGTTTTGTTAGAACGAGCCAATGGATGCAAAAGGTAAACGGAGGCAACATTTCTCAATGTCAACTTAGGCACGGATAGCCAAACAGCCGCTGTATGCCGAAAATTTTCGGATGCTAACTTGTCCTTTTCCGAGTTACAACATGCAAACAATGACAGTTATGGTTACACACGCCCAATCGTTTTGCTATATTTTACTATGTACTATCCAGTTTCGTCACTCCAGCCCTAATTTTTGTTGGCTATTCCCACTCACCAGTAATGGAGATAACCATCTGATTAAAAAAATATATACATTACTTTTAATCGCCATGACAAGTAAAGATTTCTGCTGTTTCTCCTCCATGAATAGCTACTCGAGGCCTCAGGCTATTTCAAGAGAACCAGGGGGTTACCCCTATCTTTTCAAACCTCTAACCCGAAATAGTGCTGCTTTAATTTAACCTAAACTGGCCAGGCAAGCGACACATGCATTAGAACAAGCCACAGCTAAGGTACCGGGCCCCTGAGAGGAAGAAGAAAAAGTGTTATTATAAATGGATCACCCTTCCTTGTAAGACCAACTGAGGTGACCTCAAAATTAATGTGCGTGAAACTCAAGTCTTACTGGTTAAATACAAACAAAACTCAATACAAAATAAATTCAGAAAACGTGAAGCAATTAGGCAGACTTGCCTAATGTTATGTATAACTGTGTTTTTCTCTTCCGCTTTCCAGACTAGACTAGGCAATGACTGGAATCAATAACAAAAAATCGAAAAATCAGTCCGGATCACATTTCAAAAGGAGGGTTTAATTCAGGAAAATAGCGTAATGGTAATCAAATAAACACTGCCTACCCGGGAAAAACTGACCAGGACATTCTTTTAACAGTGCTCGTAAGTATCCACAAAACTGGATAAATTCAGCTCATTACATAATACACTTTCATCATGCAAAACTCACGCACGTTTATTTTACGAGTCTACAGCAGGCACCTGGGTACGCCTAAACACTGCTTGCTCTCTTCCACTACAGGGTGATAGGCACTTCCTTAATCTGCTTACTATATGCAGACCACCCATTGTCTTACACGGAGAAATGCATTTTCTTGAGCAGAGTTTGGCCGAGAGGCATGAATCACTTAGGCTAGCCTAATTATAGAACTAAAAAAAACTCCGCCAGCCAATCAAATGTAGCGCTAACCCTGAGACACATGATTTGTGGGACGAGGAAGGTGAAGAGAGTTGTCAGTGTGGAGATAGTGGCACCAAATTTAAGAAATATGGCGTTTTCGAAGGGCATTTGGAAACAAAAATTTAGTTTGGCACCTGGGCAACTTTTTGGCACTTTTGCAATGATCCAGTTTCAGACATGTTATTAATCATTAATTTTTAAAATCATAAACAGGCTGATACAGGGCGCACTGCAGTGTCAAGCTAACCCCAGCGATGAACCGAGCGTTACCACGCAGCAGTTAGTACACTTGTATGAACTTTATACAGAGCCATAGGTTAGCTTTGTCATGAATCCCATAGATACATTTTAAATATTAATATGGCTTTTAAAAAAGTTAAAAGAAAGTATTTTCCTTGTCACAGCCATACAAAGCACCTGATTCGATGTAGGCTATAACTAGTTTTATTTCACCCTCGAAAGTGGATCTTCCAGGCGATGCCCCAAAATGAAAGCACCTGACAGGTGGAAGAAAACGGCGTGATTACGTCACGGTGTGCACGGTGGTCAGGGAAAAAAGTCAACCGGGAAAAGGTCAACTCTTATGGAATAAACAAACTTACAAATAAATATAAACTTAGCTTAAATTTCTGAGCCGCAGCCTTGAAATTCATGAGAAGATAAAAGTACTTGAGGTGTTCTGGATAATATAAGTTCAGAATTACCTACGTTAACAAACTCACGACCTCGAATTTATGAGCGAATCCTTCATACTTCAAAAACCTCATGAACTCGAACTCATCACGAGCTTGAATTTCTGAACTAACAGTATCTTTGTAGCTAAGGCCTTGTGGGCGAACCCTCAGCCGATCTAATTAGACTATGGAGCTAGATCTAGATTTAATCTTTCTTGTCTATCGAACATGAAATGACTGCCCACTGGCTAGTCTAGACTAGAGATTATCCTTAATTGTAAACTACAGGCATAGGCTTGTCTAGATATACTGTGCCAGAAGAGACTGAAAAGGAAGATATAGATTTAGAAATATTCAATATAACAAAAAATGCACAGATTACTCAATAGTAGATCGGCTTCTAGATTACCCCTTATCTGCTTTAGATTTGGGCCTGATGACAATATCGAGGACCCTCCCGCTTAGCGTTTAGTTTAGGGTTAGGGGCAACATCAGAAGAAGCATTAGGGGATGGATTACAAGCAGACAGGCCCTAGACTGTCCTAGGAACTCTTTCGTGTGTGCTTCACGTGACAAAACACCGTGATGTCAGTCAGTCCTGACGTCACCTTTATCGTCTGACGAGAATGTCGAATAGCGAAATATTGCCGAGTTGAGCGTTTAAAACGTGCACAATAAGTGAGCCTTGATGAATTATCAGGTTATTAAGAGTTTTCCTGTCACAGATGTGACCTCGTAACTTTCAGCTACCCAGATATGGTAAATAAGAAAAATACAATATTCACTTTATTTGCAAAACGCAATGATTTAAACAGGTTATTTATTTTGCGCTTTGAATTGACCTTAGAAGTTAGGTTTGGTGATTGTCTTTGGCATCACATCTGTAATAAATCTGGCAACCGGATTATCACTTACCCTGACTAAAAAATAGGGTTAGTCCATTACTTACGTGGGAGGGTTGATAAGTCTACGTAATTAACTTGACTACACAAAGTACCTCCGAGAAAAAAATCATTTAGCTAGTAGCTTAGTTTTCAAGATGTCGATGATTATTTCTCCCAATACATACACAACCAACAAAGAGCCAGCTATTCGTTTGATGTGTGTCGGTGATTGCAAAATTATAGCAGCAAACATGCACCCCTAAGGACCAAGCATAGGCCTAAACCTTGATTAATATTCAATGCTGACTTCTGCTGTGAAGTTCGTTTGAAAATGGTTGTCAGTGTAGTTGGTGGTTTTACAGTGCTCTGAATTGTTACTTTGGATGATGAGCACGCCTTGGATTATGAAAAATTTCTTAGACGCAACGTCGACAGGTAGGCCCGTAGTCTATAGCTGTGTTCATTTTCAATAATCAACGGAACGAGACGATGTAAAATGGTGGAAATTATCAGAAAGTAAGACGGATTTGTGGGCCCCCAAATCGAATGGCGTTGGTCTATTCTCCGTGTAGTCTAGACTAGACTAGTCTAGATAGCCAAGTCTGGATCAAGACTAGACTAGACTAGATCTAGTCTAGATCTAGATCTACATTTAGACCTAGTAGCTTAGTCAGTATTTAGACTAGACTAGTCTATAGATCGAGACTAATCTAGTCTACATTTAGACTAGAAGACCTAGACTAGACTGTATCTTTTTTGCTGTTCTAAAATGAATACACCGTCATCTTGAATCAGGTGATTCGACATAACTCTCATAGACTATCTCTGAAATAAGCTTAGTCTACAGATTCTGGGAGACTCACGAAATCTTAGGTTTAGCCTGGCCTCTTCTAGGTGCGCAGACACAGGTTGTAGTCAAGTAGGAGCCTGTAGTCTATAGGCCAACAGCTTACACAAAGTTATTCAGTTATCAGACCAGTGTATAGATCTAGAGTCAAGATCTGGATGGCAGACATGAATAAATGGTAAATGAGAGTTTGGAATCATGTCGGCAGAATCCTTTAGTGCCAGTAACCGGCTCGTGCCAGTAATAGCCGTCGTTTGTTTTCCGTTGTTTTTTTTTCCGAAATATGGAGTGATTTCCCCTGTATTACGATAGCAGACGCTGTGTCGTCCATTTTTCCAACTGTATCTAGAATAGACATTGAGAATGGGTAAAAGAAAAATTAATTTAGAAGTTTGTATTATGAATTTACCATGGCCACAGTGTGCATTCATAGTTATTTAAAATGGTGATATAATAACATTGCTATTTTACTGAGTTGAATCAAAAAAAAAATGCAATAGTTGACAAAAACGGTATTTGAGTAAAAAAATACAGTGGTTAATATTATTTTTAATGAAGTTAGATGACAGCTATGCCGTCACATTTCTAAAGCAAATGTGTTTCTTTGTGGTTGAAAAATTAAGGGTGGTGCCAGTTTCTAAGGCATTGGTGATGAAATAAAATATAAACTACATCAAACCTGAAACATATTTGGTACTTGTTTGGACAATATTTATTCACCCATAGCGCATAGATGTTTTTTTTTTTAGCAGTTTTGGACACTGCTTCCAAATTAATTTCTTTTTTTTTTTTTTTAAATATAATGTTTCCCCTCTTTCATTTCCATCACAGTAATTTCTCTTTTTCTTCCCCCTTTTTTCTCTGTATTTCCCTTTTTGAATGCTATTGTCCGTTTTTTTTTCTCCACTCCTCCATCATTGATTTCTTTCTTTCCCTTTCCTTTTAATGTGTATAATTGATCTTTCTTTCTTTCTTTCTTTCTGTCTATCCGTCTTTCTTTCTTTCTTTGTGTTTTTATCCGTGTACTTTTCTTCCTTTCTTGGTGCATGTTTTCTTTCTATACTGTTTCCTTCCTTCTTTCCTTCATGTTTTCTCTCTATTCTTTTCCTTCCATCCTTCATTCATTCCTTTGTGTTTTTCTCTCCATACTTCTGTTTTTCCCTCTTTTTATGTTGGGGGGTAGAGGTGGTGGAAAACGACAGGAGATGAAGTACTCTCCATCCTTGTTGTGACCTCTCCTAACTGGTTTGTCTCTGGGGCATACTTTGTCTACAGAAAGGAAACATCATGTCAAAAATTGTCAAACGGAGAAGGCAGAAGCATGATTTACAAAAATTGAAATTGGCAGTAGCAGCTGTTAAAAACCATGACATTAAAATTTCAAGAGCAGCGGAGACCTTTCTTATACCTCGCGCAACCCTTTTTGATCGCTTACATGGGAGAATCAAAGAGAACTCAGATCATCTGGGACCTGAAACAACACTAGACAGGGTTTCAGAACAAGACCTAGTGAACCATATTGCCAAGCTAGCCTCACTTGGGTATGGCTATTCACGAGCCGAGGTAATAGGCATGGCAACTGATCTTGCCCATTTCAAAAAACGACTACCTATTGACAAACAGTTTTCCTCTGGATGGGCCTATGGTTTCTTCTGTAGATGGCCACAGTTATCCTGCTTGAAACCCAGGGCAACAGAGATTTATCGCGCGAAGTGTGCCACACCGGAGGCAATGTCATCATACTTTCGCAATCTGAAAGAAATTATGGACAAATATGAGTTCCAAAAATCCCCAGAGAACATCTTTAACCTAGTTACAACTGGAGTCACCACAGATCATAACCCCCAGAAAGTGGTAGCTTTTCGAAACAAACGTCCAGCAGCTATCGTCAGTGGACGCTCCTCAACGACCACAGTCTTGGCCTGTGGGAACGCCATTGGGAATGTACTACCACCATTTCTCATATTTAAAGGCAAACGAAATGATGAGAACCTTATGCAAGGAGCCAGTGTCGGCGCGCAGATGATGTTAAGTGAAAGTGGGTGGTCGAATTCCGCCATTTTCAAAGAATATTTGGAAACCCATTTCATGAGGTATGTGCGTCCCGACAGGTACAAGCTCCTCCTTTATGATGGTCATGCCAGCCATATTAATCAAGATGTAATCGAGTGGGCCCGTGAGAATAGGGTTGTTGTTTTTGTACTGCCTCCCCACACAAGCCATGTCAGCCAGCCCTTGAATGTTGGATGCTTTGGTCCATTCAAGCATTGTCTATCGGCCCAGACATCCACTTTGATGAGGAACAGACCAGGGACAGCTGTTATCAGATATGATCTTTGTGGCCTCATTTGCAGGGCATATGGTCAAGCTGTTACGAGCTCCAACATCCAAGCTAGTTTTCGCAAAACAGGCATCTATCCACTGGACAAGGATGCGATATCCAAAGAACAACTTATGCCGTCAGCCCTGTATTCCACCATGCAAGAACACGCAGCAGAAGAGGCACAAGGACCAGTGACTGAGGAAAATGATTAATTTTTCAAGGACAAGACCCCATTTTGCCCAGCTGCAGCCACAGATGAAACAAAGAAACGTGAGGCCGATGTCAGATTAGGTGGTAATGTCGTCACGGAAGGGAAAGATATACAATTACAAAGAACTCAAGAAAAAGAATAAAAAGTTCCAAGCCCCAATGAAGAAACAAGACTCAAAGACTGCTGCAGCAAGGAAACTATCCAGAAATGGAAAAGAATGTGTCACCACTGAAGATAGTCAAAACGCAGGGCCAAGTGGACTCCAACAGCCTGCAGTCATTAATACAGATTATGACACAGAGACACTGGACAGTGAAGATATGTGCTGCATCTGCAAAAAGTGGCAGCCCCCAAAAATGCGACGACAATTACGGATTGTTCAGTGGGCACAGTGTGGAAATGAGTCATGTAAGCACTGGACACATCTGGAGTTTTGCTGCGACGAGAGAGAAGTGAAGGAGGATGAAGATTTCTTCTGTCCTCATTGCAAGATAGAACAATAAGCAAGTTCTGATGAATAGGAGGGGATTTTTGGGAGCTGTTTGAAATTGCAGTTTTTTGCCAGTGTTTGACCTTCAGTTTGGCGTTGGATGTTTTGGAAAACTTCAAAGAAAAAGCAAAATAAAAAAAAGTTGAGTCAATGTGATTGATCACCGTATTCAACCAGTAGCTAATCTGCATCATCATCGTGAGGGAGCTGGCCTATATTGACCCGGAAGTAGGATGACGGTATTCGGCACGACGCCGAAAGCAGCGGAATATCGACATGGACATAGAAAATCATTAATTTCATGGAGGTAAGTGACTTTACACCTTTAAAATCAACTTCAACCAGTGTGAAAATGGTGTTTGAATAAAATCTGAAAGTTTGATAAGATTCCGTAAGCAAATCTAACCGGGAAATCGCGGTAAATAATAAGACGGCGGTTACCGGCACTTCGAGGAAATTGCAGCGGATGCAGTTCGTGAGTGCCACTCCATCAAGTTGCTGGCGCAATCTTGACAGTGTAAAATGCTAGAGATGGGCCTTAATAGATATCAATACTGAGTACTCTAGATATTTGGCCCCGGTCGCGAGTACCCGATACTTGCCATTTCCTTAATAGATACTGATAGACTAGATCTAGATACTCGATGAGATTGTAATTAAAATTTGTCTTTTTTTTTTCTCAAATGATAATTTGTTTTACCTTTTAAAATGGCAAAACTATCTTTGTTACACAAAAAAATAATAGTCAATTAGACCACGGATGAGGACATTATTTCTTTCTAAGCTCATTTATGAAAAAATTATGAGACTTGGCGTTTTCCCACGCAATAGGCCTAAGCTCGAAGCATCGACTGCCATTGGTCAGGAGAATCAGATCATAGCAATAATTGTTTTGGCTTCAGTTAACATAACCGTCTAGAACAATTGATCAATTATCCCCGGGACCTATGCTTTCTATCCTATATAAACCACACGTGCATACATGATTGTCTCTTTCTCTATCTCTTGCTCATCTGCACTAACACTCTGTCAGTCTATAAGCTTTTGGCCTTTGAATGACTGAATGATGTTGAAAGACTCAATGTGTTAACAAAGCATCTGTTTGATTTAATGTTATGCTCTTCTGAGTAAGCGAGGAAAAATTGTCCAATGACTTCATAGTGATTTATGAAATATCAGATTGTTAACATTGTTGTTACTCGTAGTTGGAAGTTTAATTTCACCACACATGCCTATATCTTTGTGATTCACACACGCCAAATTGTTGCTTGCTTCACTGAACTGGATTCGTCTTTCCACCGCTTTTATTGTTGCTCCTCACGAGTATTCATTGTAACAAACATTCAGGGTACTAATTTCCAACTCCTCATACTTAAATAACATGTCATTGTTGAGAAAAAAGAAGAGTCCTGTCTGGAGGCACTTTGAAGAAATACCAAGAAACAAGAAGGCGAAGTGTTTGCTGTGCAAGGACATCCTGAAGCACGATGGAAATGCCAACAACCTCACAAAGCATTTGAATGCGAAACATCTTCCTGAAAACAGAAGTTTGCTGGAAGAAGCCAAAGAAGAAAATGCTGCAACTGCAACCTCGATGCCTGCACCTGCTCCAAGTGTACCAAAGCAAATGAGGCTTATTCAAACCCTAGGCCCCTATCCACCAAGTTCAGACAGAAGAAAGTTCCTAAATGACAAGTTGGTGAAAATGATTTGCAAAGACATGGCAGCAATCAAGATTGTTGAGAATGAAGGATCTACTGATTTAATGAAAGCTGCAGACCCTCGATATACATTACCATCACGCAACACTGTCTCAAAAGTTCTTATTCCAAACAAGTATGCCGATGTCAAAGCAACAACTATGGAGCGACTGGGCAATGCAAAGCACATCGCTGTGACCACAGACCTATGGTCATCTCGAACCAATGATAGCAGTGTTAGTTTGACAGCTCACTTCATCACCACGGACTGGTCTCTGACTTCCCTTGTGCTTTCCACAGCCAGATTTTTTGGTGATCATACAATACAGGTGACAACATCATAGAGGCACTCAGAACAACATGCGAGGAATGGGGCATAAGTGACAAGGTCAGGATTCTCGTGTCTGACAGTGCTGCAAATATGCTATTTGCCGCTAGGAAGTTGTCCAGGTACCACATTCTTGTCTGGCTCACAGAATACATCTAGTTGTGACTGAGGCAATAGAAAAGGACAGTGAACTGAAGGAGATGGTGGATAAGGCAAAAGAAGTAGTGGATCATTTCTATCATAGCAACAAGGCATCAGACAAGCATGCAAGAAACATTGGGCCTGCCAGTTGAAACAGCACCACTTTTATGTTGGAAAGGCTCAGTGAGCAAGTGGATGCACTTAACGCAGTCTTGGTGACTCAAGACTAGGGAGAAAAATGTTTGACTCCAAAAAACGTGGAAATCATACGGAAGAGCATTGCAGCCCTCAAGCCCTTTGAGATAGCGACAAGATCACTGTCTGCAGAGATACACGTGTAAGTGAGCCTAGCCGTTTCCCTGATCAAGACCTTGCAGCTTGGCATGAGAAAGCTGGGCAGCACAAAAGAACCCTTTGCAAGCCATCTTCGAGACAGCTTGATGAAGAGATTTCCGAATATTGAGGAAAAGCCACGATACGGGATCCTCGCTTTAAGACAGCCCCATTTGCTGACAGGGCAAACGCAGACAAAACAGTTCGTGATCTACAGGCCGAGGCATCAAACCTTGAAGAACTGTCAATGATGGAGGCAGATGAAGCAACTCCGATCGTGGCATCAACATCAAACACTGCAGAGGACGATTTGCTGTGGGATTTCCTTGATAAGGATACAGAATTAGAAAATGCAGCAAAAAGCAAACGTGGATCGTTTTTGGAATTCAGACACTATCCGGATGCCAAGAAGCTGGAAAGGGAAGATGACCCACTCAGGTTTTGGAAAGAAAATGAGACAGCTTATCCAGTTTTGAGCAAGCTGGCACTCAAATACCTCTGTGTCCCTGCAACATCAGTTCCATCAGAGCGTCTATTTTCAAAAGCCGGGGAATTAGTGTCACAGATACGATTACGTCTTTCGCCAAGTAAAGTGGATATGGTCCTCTTTCTCAGTGACAATTTGTAATATTCACAGTCTCAGGAATTGATCGTATGATTGTCTTTTGAGAGATAAGATGATGATTGTTAAAACTTATTACATTTAATCTCATAATTACTTTTTATCTGAAGTTTATTGTATATATCAAAGAAATTTAATTAAAGATTTGTTCCTTGCTTCAAAAGAAAAAAAACCCAACACCAAAACAAATCAGCAACAAACTTAAATGGGGGAGAAGGTGGGAATGTACCCTCGCCAGCCCGCTCGAGGTAAACCCCTATGACACGAGTTTAAATATGACGTCGCAGTATCCATATCTAGTATCTACGATATTCAAGCCGTGGGTACTCACCTTAATAGATACGTGAAAATATCTACAAAGGCCCACCTCTATAAAAAGCTCATTTGTTTCAACGAATAGAATAGGTTAGGCTTCCAGATGGTAATGATTAGAATTATACACTTGCCTTTCTCTTATCTGTGCTCGTTTTGCCCATTTTGGTCTTTGCGTATGATTTCGGTGAAGCAGAACTTGCGAACTCACGATGGTTAGATCTAGATCCTCACAAAAAAAAACCAAACCAAACTTTATACAGTAAGCTTATTCTCTTGCCTTTTATACACCGGCAATTATGACGTCATCCGAAACGGGGTCATTATAGCGGAGCATTCCTTTCAACGCGTTTTGAGACTATTAAGAGCGGTAATAAATGATTTTCAGTTCTTTACACTTAAGTGACTGATTATCTCCCTTTATTGTTATATCCAGGATTCTTTCGCAAACGGCCGTAGGCTGATTAATTAGCAAAACCTTTGAATGTTCATGTGCTGTCCCGTCGTATATTGTATTTTGTCCATGCACCAAACTTGTAAAACTTATTACCATTATATCTAACAATGTTGGCAGCATAGCTCCATGGCAAGGTAGTCAGCTGGGATGGAACGTAGGGCAGAGATGCTACCATGGATGGGGTGGAGGGAGGAGGAGGGGGTACGGAGGATGAGGAATAACTGTTGAACAAAATAATGTGCCATTTTGTTATGTCGGTAAATTTGTAATGTTGAAGCAAAATCGATGCCAAATCCGTATCATCATTTTTCTTCCATGATGTAAGCTAACAAAGTATAAGAGCACGATGTTGTTTACTAGATAGTCTATTTAGATCAAGGCTGTTGTGGATGTTAAAAGTGACAGTTGAAAAGATACACACCGATACTGCTTGCCAATAAAAGTTTTTTTCGTATTTTCTCAAAATTGAAAAACAAATTGACTTGAGCCATTATGGACGGACAATGACGATGTTATTAGTTATGAAAAAAAGGTATCTTCCCTTTTTTCACTCTCTCGCTCTCTCACTACATATCTCCCTTATGTCTAGAGGTATGAAGATGCTAATGTTTTTTTTTTTTTCACTGTTGGATATATAAGGTTTTACCTCACATTAATTCATCAAAGGGTCCCATGCCAAAATACTTTCCAAACTTTTGCTTTTCCTCCATAATTTGACACAAAGAAAAATGCCCCTAAACCAATTAGATTTTGAGAACTTTGGCGGTGAAGCAGACTGCCTAATATCTTAGGGCTTTTCATTCAGTAAACAGGGTAACCTTTCCCACCTAGCAAGAACCACAAATTTTATACTTGAGTGACTAAAACTCACCAATTCTGAGTCTACAAATATATTTGCACCTATCTAAGCCTTTGAAATTCAAATCCAACCCCATTACACCTCCCCAGGACGAGTTCTCTGATTTTATAGGGACTATGTAAAATTGCATATTTTATGCCAGGTGCTACTGACATCTTCATACCTAAAGATATTTTGTCTTTCCTCTTTTTCTCTTCAAAAACACAACGCCAGCAGCAGCAGCAGCAGCAACATCACCACCACCAACAACGATAATAAATCATCATCACCAACACCAATATTAATTGGAACGCAGGTTTAAAAACTAATAAAGTTCTGCCCATCACCAATATAAGTGTTACCACCATATTACGGCATAAAAAATAAACATGTAATGACTATCCAACAGCATCTTTACTAAATGAAGACTTTGGCAATAGCATTTGAGGTTTACATGAATTCCATTTTTTATACTCCCCCCCCCCCCNCCCCCCCCCCCCCCCAACCTTTCCGGGCAGATCAAGCAAAACCAAAAAAATCTCCTAAGAGGTCACACTTTATTGCAATAACAACGAAAAATCAACAGACCTGGCGACGACACAAAATCAAACACTGCAGTTTGGACTATGGGTGCATTTCCTTCCCTCCTCGCCGCAGGCACGCACGCACGCACGCATGCACGCACGCACACAAGCACACCAACACACACACGCACACCAACACACACGCACACAGAGTACATATACACACACACACACACACACACACACACACACACGCACACACACACACACACACACACACACACACACACGCACGCAAACTAAGGCTACTCAAAATCTTTTCCTTCTTCAACCTCCTCCTCCAGACTCCCTGCACCATCCATCCACACCCTCCACACCCCCACCCCTTTCCTCTTCCAGACTTGTTGCACGTCCCGTCAGAAGAGCGTGAGTATCTCCAGCAGATACCAAGCATGTCCCCCTGTCCCGGATAGTAACAGCGCGCCCGCCTCCGGTTCTCCTCTGCGCGTGCCACCCTCAGCTCATCGAACCCGCCATCTTGTACACAAACATGCGCACTGGCATACACACTTTCGGACACGCATTCACCCGCACTCGCGCACCCGCGCGCTCGCGTCCGGTTCTTGGCTGCGGTGTGACCCTGTGTTCCGTGTGAAGCACGTGCATCCCATGCGAAATTGCGTTAGTAAAAAAATCTGGGGACTGCGAAGACAATGAGTGTGACGGGTACTTTGGCCCATGTGCACAGTTTGGCTATCGCTTAGTTCTACTATTGCTCTATTATTCAAAACAATCTTGACTTAAAGGATGAGTGTTACTACTGCAAACACCATATTTGGAGTTCACTTTTCTTAATGATCCAATCATCCCCGGAGAATTTTATGACTGCGTTTTGATAATTATTGAAGTTAAATGGAGATATTATATTTTATCACTTCACAGAGGTAAGTAAAATTTAATTTTTATCATGTTGACGAGTGCATTTATCATTTGGAGTATACTCCAGTGTTTATCATGTTGGTGTACATATATTATCCCGTTTTGGATACCAACAGGAAATTCAGTTGGTAATTTCTTAGTAAGTGAAGAACCCAATTGCGGCTTTGGAATGAGGTATTTTCAGACGGGTCAATTACACCACGTGATCTAGGGATTGCTAGATATTTTGATAAGTGTGAGTAATCATACATGAACAGAGCATGTAAACAAACCAACGTGTGAGCAAGATTTCCTAGGTCACGTGATGGAGCTGAAAATACATAATTGTCCTAATATAGTTACTCCCTATTTTTTCCTTACCCTCTGTTGTCTGGTGTCATAATAACAACAAGTTGTTTAACAAGTTTAATTATTCATGCGCAGACCGTGCTAGACGGTATGGGGGTGATCAACTTTATAGGTGATAAAATGGCGGGACAGATACAACAGATTAGACAGTAAATCTTCATAGACAATACAAATACAAAAATTGTACCTTCAAGTTGCAAGAAATACAGAAGTGAAGCTCGCACGTGCCGGCCAGCTGTTATATGTAACTAACATTTTTAACTATAGGTTTTAACAAACTACAGCTGACACACTTTAAACCAACCACTTAGATACGTTTGTTTTCTGAGAGGCTCGTCTGGAAAAGTAATGGAACTTTCATTCGTTATTACCTGCATATAGTTGCTCTTGCCAAGTGAATCCTCACCGATTAGCATTCACACGACACATTTGCAGCGAACTGTGCAGCAAGAATTACAAATGACACATGACAATAAAATTTACAAATGACACATAATGAATGGCAACAAACTGATTTCTTTAGGCCTATTTATGACGGAATATTGACCATTTTTAATTTATTACGATATTTCTTTCATTTCCTGAAACTGAACTGAATTGGCATGTTCACAAACTCAATCAGCAAATCGAAAGGCAAAGCCACTAAGAATACATATTTTATTTTCTCGAGTGCGAGCACGTTATGATCTATAGCATCAGACTGCCTATCTCAGGGATAGAAAATAATTATTTACAAACAAGGTTATTTTTGTGCTAGCTGTAACCCAATACATTCATTAAATATCCGAGACAAAGTAAGTCATAAAGTCATTGGTTAAGAAACAGCACCAAAGCTTCAGATTGGCAGAGTTTTTTGCGTTGTCTAATACAGTTTTTTTCCCCTCGTCTGAAAAACTTACTGAAATGAGATAGGCGAATTATACCTATGACTCTGGCAATGTGTGGTTTTATTCGAGTTTTTTTTTTTTTGTTCTTCCCTTTAACTTGATTCTGTTGCACATGCTCGTGAGAGGGCTTTGACCGCTTCAGTTCCGATTACGCTGAATTGCATAATATGACGTCACAGACCTCTGGCCCTCGCCTGAGAACTCGCGTGATGTTTGTTATGAGTCGTGTTTCTGTTCTTGTTTTTAAATTACGGCTATTACTTGCTAGCCCAACGTGACATCTGCTACAGTAATGCAGCTTAACCGCTTTCTTGGTTATTCATATAGAATTCTGTCGTGTTGTTATTGCATTCTGATGTTCTTTTAGTGCATTTCCTTCCTTTTTTTCTTTTGAAAAAAAATTTGCGTCCGTTTGCGAGTGTGTTAGCGAGTTAACTCTTCTCTCTGTTCTGAGTAAGAACAAAATTGAGAGAAGCCGGTCCTCTAAGCGCAGCGTGAAGTGTCTCGAGTTAGCCGTTCAATACTGTTATAGTGACATGTCTGTGGAGAGGTTTGGCGCACTCTAGTCTTCCTTGATGTTCGCTCTCGGAGTGCCGGAGCCAGGAGTTTGGGATAAATCCGACAGTACTGCGGTAAGTTCGTATTTCAATACGTTGCGACTGTTCTGCGGGGTGACAAAACGAGTTCTAACGCAAAACCTCAGTGTTTTTATGCTACTTTATGATACTTCGTAGAATAGGTAACTCCCCCCCCCCCCCCNNCCCCCCCCCCTTCCAAAAAAAAACAAAAATGTGGTTGGATTCATCCGAATCTTTGTCGTTCCTTTTAATAATTCAAGTGAAGAGAGTTCTTATTTTATTGTTCGTAGTTCTTCTTCTTATCGCATAAATACCGGTGACTTTGTAGTATCGCTCTTTTTGCAGTGGATGTTGCGAGCTGTCTTTATATTAGAGATCCGGTTATTGAGGTCGCTACTCTTGTTATGTTCACTTAAGCACGTTGTGGTTCATCTGAATGTATGTATTTGTTTATTTGTTGGGTCAGCCAGGCTACATATCAAGTTAAATGTGATTTCAAATGAATTCAACTTGAATGGGAGGTCGGGCATGGTTTTGAAATGAAACGATAACATTTTGATGCAAAGCTGTGGGGGAAGAAGCGGACCTGGAACATAAAAGAAAAAATACGTGCCGTCATTGCTAGATTGGGCATTTTTATGACCCATGTTGTTGACTCTGCGTCGTGAACGTCATAAAGCACGTATTCAGTACAGGTGTTTTTGAGGAACAGAGAGAAAACACTCTCGCTGCAGAGAGTGAGGACAGAGGAAGGTGGTTTTGAGGGTGGGGTTGGAGAGTGGGAAAAAGGAGGAAGGAGGAAAGTGGACGATACTGATCGCGTTTTCGAAAAAAGTTTGACCACTAGCTTGTTTTTCCCCTCTTTCTCTTAGTACAAAAATAGTGGAGCAGCGTGGCCTAATGGTTACGGCGTTGGACTCAAGATCTGAAGGTCGTGAGTTCGATTCCCGACCACGGTCATGTTGTAAGTGCCTTGGGAAAGCATTTCATTCTCATTTTCCTCAGTCCACCCGTCTGTAAAATGGGTACCTGGCTATAGGCAGTGGAAGATATTGTCAGAATGCTAGTGATCAGCGCCTATAAATGGCAGCGGCACTGTATGCTCTCCAGGGAGTCGAGAAAGTTCTAGAGTTATCAGGCCTGCTGGGGTAATGATAGTGTGAAGTCGCGTGAGCGGGCATTAGCCTGGATACGAGACTTATAAACCGCATTATTATTATTATTATTATTAGTAACGTTGATTTCTTTTCCAGTCTTTGTAGATTTGTGGTTGATTTGGAAGCATGATTGCTTGAAAAGTTACAGATTAACGTGAATATAATTTGGTGAAAGGTTGAAATCCCATTTATCCAGTAGGTGTCCCCTTGCAGTTTTTTGTTTTTATATCTTTGGTTAAGGTAACAAGAGGGTGACGAGAACATAATATTTCATTAGGAAACGTCTGTAAGGCGCAGGCCTGAGGGTATACTCCACTCTATAATCCATATGTGCTGAGGCTGCAGGTTAGGGAACTAACTCTAACCTAGAATGTTAATGCAACTGTGAGAAGATGGGTGCTCCGAATTTGCATAACATCATGATGCGCCGCTTCCTAAAGCACACGTATTGCATGGCGACTCTGGCGAAGAATAAAAGTATTAAGATAATAACTTCAAGTGGCTTAAATAGACATTGTAGTTTATCCATTACCAGAAGGTCCTAGGATAATAAAAGAATTCATCAACGCTTAAGTGCCATCTAAATGGAATGAGACCAAAAAAATATATTATTATGTAGTCTAGGTACATCTTGACGCTGATCCACATCGTGATGTATTGCGGAAACATACAAGTCTAATGTGTGCCCCACACTTTGCTTATGATAAATAGTAGAACTTTTTGTTAGCCTTTGGGAAACGGTTTCACAATGCCTTACAGTGCATTTAGTCTAACTAATACGTTAACATAGACGATTTCTTAGATAAAGTCTACATGAATATAAACATACATTATTACAACAAAAAAAAAATTAAATGAAAAAAAAACAACATCGCAACTCGCCGCGAACTGACTTCAGAAATACACACAAGTAAATAACACTATTGTGGAATAATAAACCTTCCTTACACTGTTGCTTTCTAACTCAATGTGATATAAATTTTGACCAGATTCACACATTAATTAATTGCACTCCCTTGGTTGGCATTCTATAACTATAATATCTTAACTTTGACGCCCGTAACATGTAGTAAGATATGGTGTGGGGGCTGATCGCCAGGAATTTCATAGCGTCGCCGCGTACTCTTGCAAGACTTTAATATTTTCCTTCCAGATAGACAGGTCAGAAGGAAGCAGCAGCAGCAGCAACAACAACAACAACAACAACAACAACAACAACAACAACACCTACAACGCCGCTGAAGTATTATACAAAGGTCGAAGACTCCGTCTGTCCCTGACAAAAAACTCGGGCTGTTAGACGGGACGGGTTTTCATGTGAAATACAATGGACGCAGATGATTTTCTTTATGCTTTTTGATATCACATCTTTATTATTGTTATCCAATCACCGTACCATTAGACAAGATATGGACCTCTCCCATCTGTTACTATCCTCTGATTTCTTTAAGAATGTTTTTTTTAATTAATTTGCCTGGGGCTATTGAATGTGTTTCATCGAAAAAAAACAACATTGTCATTCCATACACAGGTGTTTTTTACTAACAGCACTGTACCGCTGCTCAGTCGGTAAAGAATCGCGTTCTAAAGAGCGTTCTCGTTGTTGGTGGTGATGCTGCTGCTGTCTTTGTTGTCGCTGTTGTTGCTGACGTCGCTGCTTTTGGTGTTATTGGTATTGTTGTCGTTGGGAGTGATATTTTTGTTGTTATTGTTATTTACGATCTGTCTCTAAAACATATCAAAGATAGGGAAATTATTCAATGTCATGGCATCATGTAAATTGTCTAAAGGCTTGTTGGATGTGAATCCAGTCTTGTTTTTTTTTAGTGAAGATACAATAGGAAAGTCAGTCAAAACACGGGTGTGTAGCCAGTTTTCCTGTATTTGCGTACGATAGATGTCTGCGCCTCGGAATCATTTCTCCATCAATAATCCATATATATATTTATTTTCTTTCTTCGCTGTTCAACAAAGAAAACACCCTCATCTTCAATTAGAGCATTTATATTGACTCCCTCTTTGAAATACATATTTTGTGAGACCCCCTTAAGGCAGCTTAGCCTCAGATGTGTAGACACTCATTGCACATCTGCACCTTTGCTTTTTACTGCAGTAGACTATATTATTTTAAAGTAAGCCATTTGGAAGCAGTGATATGATTTATCACAGTCAAATCCGTTTTAGCGAGAATCCTGCGGTGCGTGGAAAATGTTGAGAGTATAAAAGGAGTTGCAATCATCCAGTGAAAATACAGTGAGTTGACTGTTCTATTAATTGCAGTCTACTTGATTAGAACATTTTCCATTTACATGATGCCGCATTTTCTGTTACATGTGAAAGCCACAGGATTAATTACCCCAGGTAATTTTAATCGCAGTTTTACTCCATTCACCCGACGCATTGCGATTAAGCGAAGTCGATTATATACTGTTGTCTAAAACAGTTTGTGATTAAGTGTTTTAAAGTAATTAAACGCATTGTGATTACGCACAATTCGTCTAAATTTGATGACTCATACATTTTGGCACGTTTCCTATTTCATACAGAGATCTAGATCTATTATTCTGAGTTTGATGACCCATACATTTTGGCAGGTTTCCTATTTCGTACATAGATCTAGATCTATCAGTTTCACTAATTATAGCGACTTTTATCTTTGTGACAGGTTGCATGTGGATCAGATATATAAAAATACAAGGGGGGGNGGGGGGGGGGGGGGGGGGAACCAGTAATTGACAATCCCATTCAGCATACGTGCTAAAAATCTGGATAGCAGCCAGCCATTTAAATAATGCTTTAATTATCGCTCATGTTAAATTTCACCAGTAATTAAACTTGTATTGGAAACCCAGTGTTGTGATTCAGAGCAGAAATATGGCTGTAAATACGCTCAATTTTGCAGCTCCGTGTTATCCATCTTTCCCTATCAGCCAACCAGGACAGTATATTAACAGTCTCCAACGTTTCTTGCAGTATGAAATGTTTTCCTCGGTAAAATCGACAAACACACACTTCCAAGTTCCTTGTGACGCGCGCGACTGTATTCAAATTAATGAGGTGTTTGATCAGGTATCTTCTCTCCTTTTATGCTCCAAACACAGCTCTAAATTCCGGTGGTTGTATAACTGAGACCACAGGATTCACTGTATACGTGTTCTATTCGACATGGAAACGGGCCTGAAAATGATCGTTTTAAGATTTTATGATTCACAGTGGTAATACAGCAGTCCTTCCTTAAGTCTAAGTTATTTTAGACCAGCTGAGGTATCCCGCCGAGATCTGGGAAAGAGGACTTAGGGAGGAGGTGGGGGAACCAAATTCAAGCCAAAGCTATACGCACATATGCTGCATTTTGTATAGCCAAAATTACTGTGATCAGACCTATCTAGAAATTTGGCTTCATAACGCCAGCTTGACAACTCGTGCTTAGAAATGTGCGAAGCAAAACTTTGTAATTTCCTTTTGCTCTCTCTTGACTCTTACTCTTACTCCATAGATTTAACTATAAAAGGGCTTCTCCAAATCCCCGAGACCCGAAGGGATCACATGAGGCTAAGGGTAGACATCTCAATGATCCTTCATCGTTAATTGCGGATGACTTATATAATTGGAGAGCCCTAACTAAGCGGTGTAAATTTCTATAACTAGAATACCAATCCAGCCACCGATTTTTATTGATTAAGGTTACAAATGTGGTGCATGACACCAGTCAATTGTTGGGTTAAAGAGAATATGATCAACTTGGATCTTGATTTTCTTCAAAGTTACAATCCACTCGGAAACACATGTTTCTATTTGAAATGCAGTAACGTGAAAAGAACTTGCTAAAATAAGGTGGAAATTTGCATGTGAGATGTGTAGTTTGATGACTTTAAACAGGTTGTCTGTTGATGTAGACATTCTGAGCTTATACGGGCTTAGTAAAACGTGGCAAAGTTTCAATTTTTAAATCTCAAAAATGAGAATTTACAATGTCACTGAAGACATGAAGGTTACAAAAATACAGGAATCTGAAGACATACCATCAAATTTTAAATACAACAATGAGTTATGTTATTCAGAGCCAGGCGAGGATAGGAGACTTACAACTGTCCTCGACTTGAATAAAACGAAATCTTTTTTTTTCCCAATGGTCATTTAGAGGCCATGTGGTTTGTGAGTCGTACTCCGAACTGAAGACTATCAAATCTGAGCTCCAAGGTTTGTGTGTACGACTCGCGGTCCGGGCGGTTTACGTTGTAGTGCTCTTGGAAAAGACACTTCACTTCCATTTCCCTACTCGACTCAAGATAAATGAATACCGGGCTTTAGAGCTGGGGGGACCAGGGCACTGCACCGCTGGTTACCAGCAATGACTCTGTTATGTACTGTATTTCATTGGTAGTTTTATATATTTACATGTATAATGTGTATTTTTCTATGTGTTTGTATTATGAATGAGATGTAAAACATTGTATGACATTCTAAATCAATTTCCTTACGGGGTAAATAAAAGTCGTATTTTCTTCTTTTTTTCCCTGATATAAAAGTGCAGCTTCTTATTTTACCTAGAAAGCTTAATTTATCTATTAGATTTCGGTTTAATGTGGTAAGTTCCTTTGAATCAATCTTTTCACAGTGTCTCGCCGAAGCTGTCAAGTTTTACCGTCCGTTTTCCAAAGTTGAAAAGAAACTGTTCGCATCAAAATACCAAAAAGCAAAGATCGCTAAAGTGTTTCATTTTCATCTTTCTTGTTTGGAAATTTTGTGAAACTTAATAAACTACGCTTGTCTCGCCTGTCTACAGAGTTACTGGTTTAACTTTTGGAGAATTGATAAGCTTCAGATGTGTTGATTTTAGGGGTATTAAAACGTCAGTGAAATAGAATATTATCCACACTAAGCTCAAATTCCCAACCAATACGTAGATTCCTCTCCGCCTTTCAACACTAGGATGAAAACGACAGACTAGACTACCTAAACATTTTTAGGGTAAGTCGAAAATGGTACAATAATTCCATTTGGCGCGGAAAATAAGAATTGACCCTAAGATTATTATAGATGAAAAAAAAACATCGTCAGAGAAAGAAAATGAAAGTTTGTTACTGTAAGGCCAATTAATATTTCGCCAGAGGACTGATTTACTTTGTTAAATAACGAGAGATCGTTAAGTTTTCAAAATTCAAAGTAATTTAAAAGTATTCAAACTAACTACATAAACGTATATGTTTTCAGCATTGTTAAACTCTGGCCAAAAGCAGAATGTTGACGGCAAACATACATTTTGAAGCATTTTAAATAGATTTTGTGCTAACATCTCATATGGAATTAATAGCAAACAGATTTTTTTAGAAATGCATGGAAGTACTAAACATGTTAACTTCTGTACCACGAAATTAAGGAACTCAGGCCTAGGACGGACGGACACACACACACACACACACACACACACACACACACACACACACACACACACACACGGTTTTGTGATTGTTCACTCCGTGACTGAGAATTGTATGTGATTTAATGGATAGGTATTTGCGATTCTCCAGCCTTATTAAATGGTACTGTGAGGGTGGTTAATTTGATCTAACCGCCCAGGCCAATCCATTATGACTAATGGCTAATGCCCACTCACGGGACTTTATACGTACACCAGCAGGCCTGATCACTCTAGGACTTCCTCAACTGCCTAGGGAGCATACAGTGCCGCTGCCATTTATAAGCGGGGATCACTAGCATTCTGACAATATTTTTCACTCTCTATCGCCAGTACCCATTTTACAGACGGGTGGACTATGGAAAATGTGAATGAAATGGTTTTCCAAGGCACCTACAACACGACCGTGGTCGGGGATCGAACCCACGACCTTTAGATCTTGAGTTCAATGCTGCAACCAGTCGACCACGCTGCTCTTCAGTGACATATTATTAGACATTAGACGTAAACGTCTTGTTTCGGGACAGTACTTTCTCACTTGATTGCAAGCAATTTTCTTCCCAGAATAACACATTACTCGTTCACGTTCTTAGTTACTTGGACGTGTTTACTACCGTTATTATGTTACGTCGACCATAGCCAAGTGTCTGTTTTTATAAGTGAGTAGCACAGAATAAACAAATCTACAGAGGCTATCAGTTTTCAGAATGTCAGGAAATATTGTCATTGGCAGGAGACTTATACTCTCAAAACCCACAAACTAACTCGTAGCAACACGCATTAACAAGCACAGCTGCCATAGACACACTGGAGAAAAAATTACGTTTTCTTTAAAGACATTGGGGGTCTCTATCTTTAATGTCACTTTTACGGATGAGTGTCGACATAAATTATTTTGGAAATTTTATGGGCGGGAGGACCTCAAATATAGGGGAATAAAAAGCACCCTCTTTTAAAGGCATTTACAAGATGTGTTACCATGTCAGTAATCGAACCCACAATCTTTCTTTACATAGCGCTAAAATAGCCAGCCATCTGGCACAGACAGGGGAAACTGCATTATAACATTATAGAATGATATCGGATAACACTTTACACATGTCCCGTCGCAGGTACTGGTATTCAACCCGCTTTTTAAATTAGTCCTTGATGACATGATAATAGTCCAGACAGGTCCATGGCCGTTTGGTCATTCAGGTCAATGTATGGGTCAGGGTTTCTCCTGATTATGATGCCCGCCAGCATTAAGATTAGGGTGTGCTCTGTTCAGCGGGCCCAGTTGTTTCCTCCTTTGTTGCAGCTCCAGTGGCCGCATGCATAATCCTTACGTTAGTTTACGCACAGTGGTAACCACGGGGAACCCCCCAAAACATTTGTAATATTCAGTGCAGTAAACGCTATACGTTAATTTACGCAACAATTATGCTTACGGTCACAGATCTCGCTGATCCCGAGGGCTTGCAACCTGCCCATCAGTTTTTACTCTCCTCTTCAATTGTATTTTCATAAGGTCGTCAAGATCTCTTCTATTGTGTTTAAATATTCTTAAGATTAGTAGCAGCAGCATCTGTGAAAATGCGGATAAACTTCCTGTACGAGCCCGTATAATCATGTCGATTGAGTAATTCATTAAAATTTTAATTAAAATAGTTTGTTAATGTGATTTTATCTAGGGGCAAGGCGTGTCTAATTATGTCTAGCATTCAAAGGCTGCCCGCCCTTTCTTGAACCATAGTTCTAGGCTCTAAACCTCATCTTGTCAGACTTACAAATGGACAAGTAAAGGGCGAACATTTTGTTTACATTGTGGCAGGTCTATTTTCAGCCAAGATGGAGGCGAAAATAGAATATAAATTCTGAGTGCTGCAGTGGATTTGCCAAAAATGGAATTCTAGCATCAGTTTCTACAGCTCATTTTTTTTTCTTAAAACACAATTTGCTGGGTAACGTTGCTCTTTCCCTCAGTGTCTGTGCATGTGTATGTGTGTGTGTTTGTGTAAGGTTTCTGAATTTTGTTCCAAGAATCTTTTCAAGAGCCAAAGATAAAAGAGACTCTCGCATCCTCATTCACGCTTTGTCATTATGCCATGTTAGAAGTGCTCTTATATTTTACTTTGCCGTCATTATTTATTTAATGGCTCAAGATTATATCTCTAAACTAAACAGACATGTTGTGCTTAGGAATAAAAGACATTCCTATGACTGTTTTATTAATGTAACAGCAAGAGAGGAAGATGTTTGGTTTGGTTTAGATCTGGTTTTCTTTCAGTACGCGAGCTAATAGTTTAGCTTGGGCTGGTTTTTCCTGCGGGCGACGTAACTCTAGAGAGGATCTGCATATATGCATGTGTTAAGTTTTAAGCGTTCTTTATTATTATACCAGTTGCAAATAGTGTCGACTCCACCTATTTGCAATCCGCGGGATCGAAATTCTCGCTTAGTCGCAAGATTTCCTACATAACAAAATGTCATTCCCTTGATTGTCTTAGTTTTATGAATGCTTTATTTTCTAATTATATTATACCCGTCTCTGCAGGGGTTTCTCTCAAAGACCAGTCGCCATTTGCAACTCACCGTTATAAACACACACAAGCACACACCGACATACGCCCACACACACACGGGCACATCCGTCCATGTTGGTGAATATGGTCGTATCATTCTCCTTAAGTTCTTATCTTTTGTGTTATTACACTTGAGTTGGGGATACACTACATCTTTGATGCCATAAATTAATAGTCCCCGGAAGTGTGTTTTTTTCATAGTTTTTTCGAGACCCATACCTTGAATTTGTTCAGTGTGCTATACTTGTATCACTGTATGTCTCCGAAGAAGGCCGAACAATTGGAAATTAAAGATCTCAAACGTGTTTTGTTGAGAGTTTCTTTCACATAGATATCAAGCGATGATACATGCTACAGTTCTGGAATCACCGTGTATGGAGAATAAAAGATTTTACGGTAATGTGGCAATCGACACTACATATATTTATTTTTCCTGTTGAACTTGAGAGTGGATTGAGCCACATTGTCGTATATAGCTGTTTTAAGAGCTTCCACATTCACGATAATGCCAAGCCGAGATAATAAAAGGTCGAAAAACGTATTAAAGATCACTCGCTCGAAAAATTTACAATGTGGGCTATGTCACGTAAAGCTCTTTGCAATTTTTCATTCACGGTGAATAATCATTCCACGTCGTGGGTGGCAGTGCATGCTCGGAAGATTTTTCTGCTAGTCTATGAAGATTTTTCAGGGCATGTCAAAAGCTTTAGACAGAACGATCGAATCAGCGCATGAGCTTTTGCTCCACGAGGCATCGTCATCTCAGTTTACAAGTGTTTCATGTCCACTTGGCAAAAATCTGGGACTTTTCTAAAGGTGATAATATCGTGTGGCATGTCAGAGGGCTTAGAAAGAAGGATCGAACTGGTGTATGAGGTTTGGCTGTACGAGACATTGTCACCTCATTTTACAAGTGTTCTATGTTCACTTAGCAAAATTGTGGGACTCTTCCAAATATGTTAATATCTCGTGGCATGTCAGAAGGCTTTAGATAGAATTGCTTAACTGATGTGTGAGGTTTTTGCTGAATGAGACATCGTCATTTCTGTTCGCAAGTGCTTACTTGGCAAAATTTTGGGATTCTCCCAAACCTGATATGGCATGTCAAAGGTTTCAGACAGAACTATCGAGCTGGCGTTTGAGGTTTTTGCTGAACAAAACATAGTCACCTCAGTTTACAACTGGTCTATTTCCGCTTGGCAAAATCTTGGGATTCTCTCAAAGAAAGTGCTTGGGTCAGGGCCAGGGTTAGGAGACAGGTCAGGGAAGACAGAAGGTCCCTATAGTGTCCCTGTGGAACGGATGGCCGAACGATTGCGGCGTTGGGCTCAAGATCTCAAGATCGTGGGTTCGATTCCCGTCCACGGTCATGTTGTAAGTGCATTAAGAAAGCATTTCATGTATATTTTCTTCATTTCGACTGTACGTAAAATGGGTATCTGGCTATAGGTAGCGGAGGATAGTGTCAGAATGGTAGTGATCAGCGCCTGTAAATGGCAGCGGCTTTGTATGCTCCCTAGCGAGCTGAGAAAGTCATAGAGTGATCAGGCCTACTGGGGTGAGCTGCAGTAACCTGGAAAGCAGACTTATAAACAGCATTATTATTATTAAAATACTCCCTCAATGACGCCTTCTCTTTCCTAAATCCCGCACTTTATATTAACCCAAGTACACCGTGGGAAATGTCCCAGCATTTTACCAAGAGGACGAGTGATTCGCATTGTTAAATCAGATTTTAAATTTATAGTAAGAATGAATCATCTGTTGTTAGTGCTGGATGTCATATTACCACTAATCTACATCATAAATAAGTCTGATTACGATGACGGTAGATTATTATTGTACTTCAGGCGATAGTTTGAAATTGTAGCATTAAATCGAAATCATAAAGTAAAGCTTCATTAATTTGGCGATTTCTAAGTGATCACTATGTAAGCCGTGAGAAAGTTTTCCTAAAACAATGATCAAAATGTATTTTCTGTATTCTCATGAAATTGCAATTAGACCATAACAAATGTAATAACAACATCATTATCATCACTACTTCCACCACCAACAACTCATCCATTTTGCCTACTTCAACAGCCCTATACAGTGGTTAATCCTTATCATTAGAGTGCGAAAATGAACTTCCGTCCTCTTACAGTTCATAGGAAAAATTAAGGTTATTTGTCGATATAGCCTAGATTTGCTTTAAATGAATAACACATGTTATAAGATAAATATACGGAAAACAGTCTTAAGTAATTTTAAGAAACTTCTCACAACGCATATTTTAATCAAACAATATTTTGATTGACCGTGAAAGTCTGCGAAACGAAATCTTTTTTATCATACAACTGCAGTATAGTATATATACAGGCAGAGCATAGTATACTTGAGTGTGTGAGCCGAATATAACAGTACTTTTATTTACTACTGAATGTAAATCGCTTAGAGCACGTATGTATAGGGATGTGCGCTATAAAAATGTTATGTGTTATTATTATTATAAAATATTCCCCGTGTTAATATCGGACCATAATTTACTGAGGCCCCCTCCTCCCCATCTTTTTTAAAAATTTAATTAACGCTTTTTTCATGGTATTAGGGTAATATGGGGTGGCTGTAAATTTTGTTTACGAAGATTCTGCAGGCTGATGCTTAATCAGTATAGTCTTCAACCTTGAGACCAACCCTTTGACATTTGGGAATGTCAGATATAGAAAGAGTTGCTTGCCCTTTTAAAATTACTGCCCTTGCTGTTCATTATATCATATTCTTGGCTGGAGGCATCATCTTAATCCTGACACTGCGTAAAATCGAGAGTCCGTCTGATCGGTTTACTTGTGAATCCCAGCACATGGAGGAAAGCCGTGGAGTTGCCACTTTTAATAGAATGGATGGATATTGCAATACTTTCTTTTTATCACAACTTACAACTGTTGCGTATTTTGTGGAGGGAAGAGAGGGAAAAACAGCGAGTACCATGTGTCCATGCCCCAATCTTTGCTCAATATCAATAGCAGAGCGCAAAATGAAGACTACGCGGTAGCGCAATTCGTCTTTTTCTCAACCCCACCCCACCCCCCTCCCTTTTCACCTCCTCTGTCTTGCACGTGTGAGCAGTTGGAAAGTATGTCAGTTCATGGGTGAACAATAGGCTGACAGTTAATAACCGATATTCATGCGATTAGGATATTACAGTTAAATTGCATCCCAGTGGTGAAATGACAGCGTACTTAGTTTACAAAATGAGGGGCCCTGGGTTCGACCCCTGGCTGGTACAAAACATCATCTATTGTTAGGTGTCATTCGGCAGTTTTTCTAAAAAAATCATTCTTTAGAATGATTATAAAAAAATCCTATGAGACTAACTTTGCACATAATATGTAACTATCAGTCCATGGCTCACATGCCGCCTCCCAATACATAGAATGCCATATTATCACCTAGTCACATAAATATGAATGATAACTAGTCAGTTTTTAAATCAGCTCGCATCTCAGGAAAACCTTGAACGTCATAGCAACCGATCTTTATCCGCAATTTCGGGTTATCCCTGAAATGATGAGAAGAGATAACTTTTTTTTTTCTTTTCGCAATTTTTACCACCTTTAAGATAGAAGACTTGTTATTCTCCAATCCGTTACGCAAGGAACAACGAAATGAGTTTCTCCCTCCTTTGTCCTCCCTCTCTCGTTGAAACTGCTCGATTGCCAACTTGAACTCCCTTTATTCTGTACTCTTCCCCCCCCCCCCCCCCCCCNCCCCCGAAGAAAAAAAAATCTTCCATACCCTTCCATCAAGAGCCTTCCATGCAGTGCCGGATCTAATAGTTCATGAAGGGAAGGGGAAGGGGGCACCATGTACCTCCCATTTCTTATAGGCCACAGAGAGAGAAAGAGAGAGAGAGAGAGAGGAGAGAGAGATCCATTTATTTGGCTGATGGGAGAACAGGGCCCGGGGTGCTTCCCCCTCGCCCCCCTCCTCCCTTGGGTCCAACACTGCCTCCTTCAGTGTCAGTCTTCATGTTCTCTTAAATCAGCTTGTTTCTAATGTCAGCGTGAACCCATCAATTCGTTCCGCTGTTTGTTATCAAGCGATGGACATTCTTCTTCCTCTCTGTGTTCTTTCTCTGTTTTTTTCTTTCACGTCTTTTTTTTATCTTCTCCATTCGTTGCCACTTTTTTTCGTCGTTGCTGTCGTTGTTGTTGTTTAGCTCAAACCTGGCTGGCGAAAGACACATCCCAGTTAGCGTACTTTTGCAGTTTTCAATATAATATAATATAATATAATATAATATAATATAATATCATATCATATCATATCATATCATATCATATCATATAATATCATATAATATAATATACGAATTTATACACATGTGGATGCATATTCATCAGGCTAAAATGTTGTTGTTGTTAGTATTGTTGCTGATGTCATTGTTGATGCTATTGTTGGTGTCCGCAATAACGTATCCTGGCGGAAACTAGAAACCTTATCTCTTGATGGTGCGAGTTCGAATCCGTTTAACGCCAGTGTTTTCTTTGCGATTTTTTTTCTTTTTCTGATATTTGAAAGGCACCCTTCTGTCGACTGCCCAACGAGGGTTTGAGCTTTGTATCTGATATAGCTATAATATAGCAGAAAAGGGACGCTAAAACCTAACTCACTCAAGTCTGTTCTCGATAACTTATCTTTTGTGTCGTCATATTTCCTTAAGTTTCATTATCATTAACACCACACTGTAACCGACTTTACATTTTCCTCATCACTGTCATAATTCCTCTGCTAGATTAGTGTACATTGTGTTTATCATGGTGTGGGAAGGCGCTGCCGAATGTTGAGCTGTGGGTCGAAAGGTCACTGGTACGATTTCTGCTATGACCTTGTTGTCAGTGCTCTGGACAAAATATTTTATTCACATGTTTTTCAGTTCATCGGTCTGTTCATTAAGTACTTAATTCTACGCAGTGAAAGTTAATGTCTGAATTGCAATCAGCTCCTACTGAAATTGCAACGTTGCTGTATGCTTTCGCGTAGGGAGCTGAGAATGTCGCTGGTTGGTGTAAAATTCCAGGCTGTGACTGGAAAAGATAGCCGTACGAGTAACTGAATTCTACTGCCCGCATGCCGCAGGTTGAAGGTTGATGGGTGAGAATGCGGGCTCTTTGGCCACCTCCTCCAGCGGAAGGTAAGAATAGTTTAAATGATAATCAAGTATTTTGATGTAATGGGTGTATTATAACTGAAGTTTATGAACCAGTAGTTGTACGTTATTATGCGATCCACTATAGTTATATTATTGAAATTATTCAACATTTTTCAAGTACAAATTTTAATTAAATATGCTCCTTTCCTCAAATTGGTATCATATCGTTGCCATTAGTCTACTGTCTGTCTGTCTGTCTCTCCGTCCATATGTCTGTTCTCTGCCTGTCTGTCTGTCTGTCTGTCTATCTGTCTGTCTGTCCTTCCTTCCTTTCGTCCGTCCTTCCTTCCTTCCTTCCTTCCCTCCTTCCTTCTTTCCTTCCTTCCTTCCTTCCCTTCTGAGAAACGTACCTCCGTGGGTAAGACGCATATGGCCATTTTCTTTGAGTCATTGGTTTTTGTGATTTTGTTTTGGATGAAGAGAAGGAGGAGGGTGGATGTCTACAATCAATGAAGTGTAAATATCGACAGTCTGACATCTCGATACTCGATATCATTATACCGTCATGTATACTATGAGTCTACGCCCTGTTGTAACTAGCACTCCTCCCTCCAAGGTAGCTTTTGCAAACTCGGGGTGGGGGGAAGGTCAGTAAGCCCCAAAAGAAAGAGGGAGCAGTATAGAGAACAGAAAGGAACAGAAGGGTAGATACATAAGGGTGGAACCGCAGAGCGATGGTTTTATCGGGAAGGAAGGGGGATAGTAAGTCCTCAAAGAAAGAAGGATGAAAAGAGAATAAAAGAAAGAGCAGGAGGACTAACACATGCCGGTGGTGCCCTCAAGGAGTGGTATTACACAGGGAAGGGGTAAATTTGGGGGAGGGGTGAAGTACTTACTTTACACGATCTACTGCATCCTAAACTACCACTTTACTGCCCTCCAAAGGCAGAATTTCCTACCGCCTCCCAACTTCATCAAACCCTCCATTTACCTACCCTTATCCGCAATCTCATCAAGGTTTTTATCTCGCCATTCGCTATTTCCATATTTAGTTCCCTAATTTGCCTCCGTAAATCCAGTCTCCTATATTTAGATCGTTCTCAATGGCGGATCCGTCTTCGTATGCATTCAGGACGTTTCTGTTTTTTATTGTGGAGTTTGCTTTCTAATACTTCGGCCATGTCTGCGGCTGAGATCTGGGCAATAGGAGCTGCTCCATTGATTTTGTTGTCCATGCTTTTATTCAGGTTAAATTAGCCTTGTTTGATTGGCTTCTTACATTTTTCTGACGTTGTTTGTTTTTCTTATTTTGCCATCAAGGCTGTCCTTGTGCAGTGTGGGCTAAGATCGGTCTCTCACTCTCTGCCTACATCGTGAAAAGACATTCCATCTCCTACTCCTGAATCTGAATCGCTTTCTGTCTCAGTCCTTCCATCTCTCTCTCTTTCACACACACACACACACACACACACACACACACACACACACACACACACACACACACACACACACACACACA
>JAWQUT010000198.1:744624-757294 GCA_033807755.1 Ellobium chinense | reverse complement strand
CACACACACACACACACACACACACACACACACACACACACACACACACACACACACACACACACTCTCTCTGTGCTTATCTCAGTCACTCACTCGATCACTCACTCATCCACCCATCTGAATTACTTACCCCCACCCCCACCCTCCAACTCTCCCTGTCTCTTGTTTTCTCTCTATAATCTTCTTTTTCTCTATCTCATTCTCTCTCGCTCTCTCTCTCTCTCTCTCTCTCTCTCTCTGACGTTCTTCTATCACTGTCCTTCTGAGTTGTTATTGCTCGCATACTGACATTTTCCTCTATGATTCCCTCTCTCTGTTCATCCCCTCTCCCCTTTCCATCTGTGTTCCAAATGTATTACATGAAATTCAAAAAATTCCATCTTTCCCACATTTGTTCTTGTCTGTCGTCTCTCTCTCTCTCTCTTCTTCTTCTCTCTCCTTCTCCCTATCTCTTTCTCCGTATCTCTCGTCATTGCCTCTGTGTCCCCCTTCTTTAATCTGTAAGCCTCCAGCAGCTCCGCACCCCATTGTTATGCCACTCTTTCGTACATTCTCGAGTACATCTACAATGACACCTAGTAAAATCAAAATAACGCACACAGCTTGAGGCCCATCTGAATCCACCCCCCCCCCCCNCCCAAATCTCCCGCCTACATTTGCCCCACTCCTTCCTCACCCACTAATGTTTCCACACTCTACACTAAACGTCTGGCTGGGCAGGCGAGTGCTCAAATCAGACATAAGTGATTTGAAACCTTCAACACGCAATAAACAGCAGTTTTCGCCGGAATTGGAAGGTTGCTGTAAAACTCCTCAAATGTCCCCGCCTCGTCTTATTATCCTCCATACTGTTTTTTTCCACGTAATGAAATGATCTGTTTTTAATTCAACTCAAAGTAACAGGTTCATGTTCTTTACTACATTTATCAAGCAGGGCCGTCCAAACGTCAGGAGTAGGATAATCAGTCAAAATGGATTCATACTTCTACAAAAATAATATTTTGAAAGTCATGAGAAAAATAAATGACACCGTCCCTTCCCCAGTCCGCTCCCACGATTAGCAGGTTTCCCCTTCCCCTTTATCTCACACTTGAAGTACTCAACATCTCTTCCGATCTGGATACATATTTTCTCATGAGCAGTGGTAGGATCATTTCTGTTTACGTGTTTCAATCAATTAATTCGATCTGTATTTGTCAAAGTGATCCTGATTTTTTCAGAAGTTATTACACAGTCTTATTGTAATAATAAGAGTCATCGACCTCACAATAGAATACTAAACTGCCCACTGTAAAGGATGAATTCAGTGAGCTGAGCCGGTTCAGGTGTTGTAATGCATAAGCATACAGAGGATGTAGAGTGTGTGTAATATTGCGTAGACTGTCATCTGTGCACACAATGTGTCAGATAATAATGCTGTATACTTTCTCGTTGTCATTGTATTCTTCTGTCTTACTCGCCGATGTACCACATCTAAGATCTGGCTTGTCAGTAAAGAAAGGTCCTAAACTTGATTTAATAATTTAAGTGAAGAAGACATATTACAGATTTTAGTTCACGCTTTATCAGGTCTTCCTTTAGAGAAACTGATCGGCAGAGTAATGACGTCATCAGTTTTCTTCCCACATAATGTCTGAAGTAAAGCCCACACTGGCAACATCTAGATAATCTTCTATCCTGTACTTGCTGTAGGCTTAACGGAAGCGTTCGGGATTGGGTTTGGGAGAAATAGCACCTTCGATCTTGTCCCTATATAACATATTATCAGTATCTAGAAACTCTCTCATGTATGCTTTCTCTTTCCTAACCCTGTCCCTAACCCGTGAGTCCAAGGCAATGTCTAGATACTCTTATCCCGACTGTAAATATGAGGGTTTTTTTTAGTTTCATGTGCATACTAACATTCACTATAAAAAAGCGAAATATTTCGAGAGATTAAATGCAGCCAGACTACACGACATCTTACAGCCCAACGCTGCCTGATCAATGTCGTGTCGAGCCAGTAGACGGATGCATAAGTGGTAAAGGTTGATTCAAAAGAAAGAAAAAACGAGTAGAAGAATTCTACTGGGTAAGTGATTGTCTGTTGCATGAAATAGATTTTAAAGGAGGAAAATTGCTCAACTCGGCCGTGATTAGAGGGATAAATAAGGAACTTAGAATACTTAGATGGCGCACAAATTGCTTTGGGTCTTATTAGGAACATAAATTCTTACACACTAGGCTGAAGCGCGTGTCGCTTGTAGATTTCGAAAACAGAATTAGAGGGCAGGCAAGAAGGTCGCTTTGCTAAGTTCATCTGCAGCTGGGAGGCGGTGTCATTTTCGCTTGCTGGAGTACGCAGGAACCAATGACGAAAGAGTGACGAAAAAGGAAGTCGGTGGGTCTGGGCTACACCATCAGTTTCTTCGTTTTGTGATCCTCAACACTGAGACATTAGGCTATAGCCACTGATATTGAATTCGACACTTACCGGCCAGTCGGAACTTCCGGCGAGATGGGAACCGAGGTGTTTGCGCATGTCAGGATTATGACCTGCCTTGCTCTTGTGACGTGAAGATGAAAGTCAAACTGTGTTGATGTTGTGTTGATAGGCAAATATTAGCTGAGAATTTGATAATCTGCTGATGGTTGAAATGTTCATGGCGTACGACAAACATTCATTTTTCTGTTAATAATTCCTCTTTTCAGCAAAATCGAAACCTGTCGTGGTGTCGGCTCTGAAGAAAGTCATAACCTGCAAAACGTATTATCAGAGAAAACACACAAAATTCACAAATAATTTTTTCATCTACCCGCCCTATTTCCCTCAAATGTTCCCTCACGTCTCTGGCTGCTTTTAAGAGAGAAAGGAAACAATGCCCACCCGTCCCTAACCTGTTGGTATACGAAAACGTAACCTTGTGCTCTTTAAAAATTGCTGTGAATCAGTCATCAACATTTCATGCTTGAATATCCAGAAGGCTACATTTCATCCTGATACAACGTACGAATTTTTGTTACTTCCGACTTTGACAGTGCTTGCAGTGCTGCCGTAGCTTTCGTAAAATTGTCGATAACGTTGTTGCCTTTAATTTTGTTTAACTCCCAACCCTAAAGAAGACTTGTTGAGTCGAGTCTGGTTTATCTTTTGTTGCTATTTCTATAATGTCATTCCATTTAAGAGAGCTCTCAAGATTCACTATTTTGTTAAACGGGAGCATCTCTCTCTTACTCTCTCTCTCTCTCTCTCTCTTTCTCTCTCTCACACTCTCTCACTCTTTCTTTGTTTTCTTCGTGCTTACTGTTCCCTGAAAATTCGGAGAACTGGGGTGAGGAGGGAAAGGATGGGAAAGATAGGGTGGACCTAGTTACGACCTAGGTCAGCACAAACACTGTCTTGTCTCAAAGGCTGCTTTCGAATTCATCTCTATGCCTTCTCGTTTTTTATGCCATCTCAGAACCTCAACCCTATGCTTCTGCCGCGCTTGGACAAAATAAATCTGTTCGGGCCTTGCGACGTTTAATTTCCCATATTTCATCTTCTTCTTCGCGATCGTTCAGGGGATATTTTTCCAGACATTCCACCGCCAGAGTGCAGCTCAATTTGAGGCCTTTTCTCCCTTCCTCTTTTTCTTCAGCTACAGCTCACCCGGCCATGTATATCATTAGATATGACCTTTCCGGTCCCGTATCGATAAAGTATCGTCTTAATGTCATCAATATGTTTTTTTCGGTGTTTTTTTTTAAACTTTCATGGCCTCTTTTGTGTGGCTTTCTTTCACTATGTAATTGAGATTTCCGAAAAAGCTAACTCAAAGCGTTCCATGGGGCTAAAGTAGGCCAGCAGAGGCCTCCACTCCATGACCAAAATAGGGCCAGCGTCGCCGTTTTTTTTTTTCTTTTCAATGTTTAGTTCTCTCATGTGTGATTTCATTCTTGGAATCGTGTCCCAAACCCTAAACCAGGCTGAGTGTGGGGATACCCAGTAATATTGCACACGAAGAAAATCAAACAGTCAGATCCACGTGCTGCCAGGAACTAGCAGCATAAGAATGCTGTAAGTCAAGATGTAGATTTAAATGCCTGAATTAAGGGCAATATCGTGTGACTATGCTGGTGGTTAAGGGGAAGGATCGAACCCTGGAAGTCCGGCAAATTTGGAGAAGCTGACACGCCCCCCGAATTTACGCACGCTGATTCTTGTAGGCGAAAGGATTAGCGGGCCGTGTGCATGCTATTCAACCTGTAGGGCATTCATTTTGAAGAATCAGCGTCCACTCAAGAACTGGATCCGAAGGATTTTTGTATCGTCGTGTACGATTTCTTCTTGCCATAGCAGAACTTGGCAGCTCGAGAAGAAGTTCTGGAAGGAGGCAGGGATTAGTTTAGTGGGAATTCTCGCTTCAAATGACGTGTTTAGAGCCCATTTTCGGGAACTGAGAAAACGCTCGACCTTTGATCTTCTAATGTTTCACCCATTTGTCTTCCGCGACTTTTTTTTTTTTGCTTGCTTGTCTTCTTCCGTTCAATGCCCTGTCTTGGTATTGTGGGGGAGGCAACGAGGCCGGTGGTTGAAAGGTTTTGGAAAAGCTCGAGACATTTCTGTAATTCTTGTTGTTGTTGTTGTTGTTGTTGCTGTTGTTGTTGTTGTTGTTGTTGTTGTTGTTGTTGTTGTTGTTGTTGTTGTTGTTAATGACTTATTAAAATCATTTTCTACATTTTAAAATCACTTTCTACCTTGTCTAATTGCAAGGTTTTGGGTGAACGAGAAAGGAATGGCGACAGTATTCTGTCATCCGAAAACTGCATTGCCTAACCGTAGCAGATCGTGTTATCATTGTTATGGATATTGTTGTCGTCGTGGTAGTTGTCGTTGTCGTTGTTGTTGTTGTTGTTGTTGTTTCTTGCCGCTAATGCTAATGCTCTCCCGTCTATTTAAGCTTTGACAACGCTGATGTTCTATACATTGCTGACTAGATCCGGGAAAGCTTCTTCTTATTGTTTTTGCTGTCATCGGTGATGATGATGATGATGATGATGTGTGCTTTTATTGCGAAAGTTATAATTCGTGTTTCATTCTGTTGATAAAGACCTTAGAGCCTAAACATTTAAAAGTAATTTTCGGCCTTATTTCTTAGCTAGAGTTTTAATGAAGTCCTTCAATTAAGGTTGAGCTTTTAAGTTTTCTCAGTTTCAAATGATGATGATGATGATGATAATAGTGTCACTAATTATGATGACCATTTCTTATCAGGATTTTTTTTTGTTCTCAGCATGTATCACATCAACAATTTACGTAGTCATCACCTCTGCTGAAAGATTTTTGAAAACTACCGAAAAAAGCAAATTGAGTTTTAAGTCGTGCTTTTGTTTTCATTCATTATGTCCTAGCCCAAAATAGAAATACACTTCGTTCGTATTGACTTTTAACACCGTCGTCCACATAAATAAGGTTTAGACACAAACGGGATTCACTCCTTTTATTACGATGGAGAGCGCTAGGTCTGCATAAAAATGTGACGTACTTTTTTTTTTGTTTAGCTTTTTTAATCGTCTGACACTGCCTGAAATACACTAGTCTATAACGCATTATGTACAGTCTGGCAGGTGACCAAAGCTCTGGGATATTATCTGGCTGTTATATAATATAAAGTATAAGATAGGTGATAATGTCGCATTTCATTGTTTATATGATTGTATTTGTGCTCACGTGAGGGTACACTGAGACAGACAGACCAGTAGGCAAAAAAGACAGATAGAGCGACGAAGTTGCGGGTTAGCGAACAGACAGATGGGTGGGGGCTTGGAGGAAGAACAGACAGACAGACACAGATATGTAGGTAGATAAGTAGGTTAAGACGTAGGTAAGTAGGCAGGTTAAGTAAGTAGGTAGGTAGGCAGGTAGGTAGGTAGGTAGGTAGGTAGGTAGGTAGGTGTTGTAAGTACATAATGTGTGAGACCTGAGCATATCGTTAAGATCTCGCCCTACTTCAGCCCAGCGGATACTATTATCACAGTATGGCGACAGATGTACAAGTTTGCTCATTGGACAGGAGTTTTCCATTTTGGGGTTGAAAGGACGTTTTAATTATTCCGTCCGATATATATTATTGTTCTGTCAAGTCTGCTGTGTGTCATCGGTAGGATCGACAACTAATCACAATGATAACTTCTATAACATTTTTTTTTTTAGATTATGTCTTCATATTCAGTTTACCCATCCATCCATCCATCCATCCATCCATCCATCCATCCATCCATCCATCCTTCCATTTTCCTGTTTGTTTGTATGTATGTGAGTGACTGTGTCTTTCTGCCTGATTGGCTACCTAACTGCCTGTCTGCCTGCCTGCCTGCCTGCCAGACTGCATGCCTACCTGCTCTTATGCCTGCCTGTCTGCCTATCTGCCTGCCTGCCCGTGTTTCTGCCTGCCGGCCAGCTTTTCCGACTGTCTGCATAAATGTTTTGAAATCGCCATAACATGAAATAGGAAAATTAAATTTCTCAACAGTGCCAAGAGCTGATCCAAACGAGTCGATGTGTCATGGCTTGTAAAAGCAATTTCGTTGTTTTTTACGTACCTCTGTGTTCTATAGATATATTATAAGTGCAGTTTGTCTCGCCTTCCACTAGTTTATGTTAGCAGCGTAAAAGCTGGAGAGGAGCGCGTAAAAAGATCAAGTTTCATTGATGTCTAATCTACATGCAAATACTGAGTTGTTTTTTTTTGTACATGAAAAGAATGGGATATACGCTCTTTTAGAATAAAACTTCACAATAGTCAACTGTACGTTATTGTAAACGTCACTTATGTACAGTATTAATGTGTTAGTTTATTTTTGTGTTATTCATGCGTTTTTGCCGTAGGTTTGCATTTTACCGATATTGCTGCTTAAAATTGAGATCTTGCGCATTAACCGTGGTATTCTTACCACTGTAAAATTTACATTGATTCCACACGTTGAACGCTGCCAGGGGTACATTCAGCACCGATGCACCGATGTAATTCTTACGGTGGTAAGAGATCCCACCGTTAATACGCAAGCTTTCAAAAGACAAAAACAGACGCAGCGTGCATGTTTAAAAACAAAACTTGTTGAAGCTTATTCATTGTGACTCTGAACACCCGGTACAGGTCAATGCTAGGAGCGTGGGCGAATGGATCTTTGCAAAAAAGTAGCATGGCAGAAAAGAGAAATATCATGTATTCCTGAACAATTGTTCTAGGTATGAATAATGCAGAATTTTTGGTGGCAGAACTAGGAAATAATTTGATATTGATTGATGGATGATGTAACATCATATTAAGAGTGCATTTCATTTCGGTGGCATCAGTTTAGAGGGGAATGGTTTGTACTGTCCGGTTTGAACTCGGAAAGACTAGCTCTAAATCTGTTACTGATGCCTTGGTCTTGGTAGAGAATGTCCAGTCGTTGGTCATTCCGATGCTGTGATTGGGTAGGGTGGGAACGGGAGACAGGGAAATGATAATAGCAGAAGCTGACAGGTAGACAAACATACAGGAAACTGGCGGATCCTTATCGATTCAGCTGAAAGAATGGTAAGTCTCTCTCGATTTTCCGAATGTGGACGGAAGGATGCTTGGAAGGAGTCACCGATTTTTGTCTTCTTCAAGGGAATGAGAAAGAAGACCGAGCATCGACAGACAAGGGAGAAGACCGAGGAGACAAGCGGAGAAAGACTTGAGGATACCTTGGGTGCAAGTAATGAAGTATGGCAGCGGCTAGACTATCGGCACTAGTCAGGAAAAATTTAGATACTTTACATACAAAACTCCAGGAAGGAAACGTACGCAAGGAGATGCAAGGAAATGACACGAGTTATAGGCCTACATTTATCATAGGCCTACATTTATCGTATTCGTGAGCCTTTGGCTTTTTCCGATAAGTATGTAATGAAATTCAAAGACATTGGAGTTTCTCAACCTCTTTAACATGGATTCTCGAACTAAGTGTATGTTCAATTTCCTAAATTCCACATGTAAGTGGACCTTGTTCTGTTTAAGACTCATTACTCACCACTGATCTCAGTGAGCCATACGCCATACTATTATACGACACATTAGCCCCAAAGAACTGACAATCATCGATAAAATTAAACCACCGAAAAGAGGTAAAACAGCTCCATGTTTTCAATTTCTTCGTGTTACGCCAAGTTATGGAATGTCGTTTTTGAGAGACAAACCTTATTTTTTTTCAAGTAACAAGTGTATTTGCACTATTGGCAAAATGTCTTTGAGCATATAAACATGTTTGTGCACGTGTGTTGTTGGGGTGGAGTGAAGGGGAATTGGGGAAGGGGACAGAGAAATAAAAACTTTCCACTGAAACTCCGGAAAGATCTGTTTTCTCTAACTAGCCTAACATCTGTTTCATATCTAGTTACAATAGCCACAAGCACATACCAATGATTTCCGGTCTCTGAAGAAACTGGCTAGTATCACAAGGTAGCTATGGTAAAAGTCCATTGATTACTGTTTCTCTTATTTCTCTGCGCTTCTGATTTCGTATTCCTGACCTCGTAAACTGGGCGTCTCTCGGGGTCCTTTTAGTATCGACGAGTAAAGTTAAAGTTCGTGGGGGAAATTTTTTTTTTCNGCCCGGGGGGAGGGGGGGTGATGAGAGGGGGTGAGAGAGAGGCCGCAGCCTGCAGGCGGTTTGAAAACAGATTTTAGGGACATTTCTTTCATCAGATTTCTGGGTATCGCTCTTCTGTTTTGGTATTTCAGGGTTTGCCGTTGAGCATGCAGTCCTGGGACTTTTCTCGGGGTAACAAACTCAATTTTCTTTTAAATAAGTGGTGGGTAAAGGGAGGGAAGGATGCAGCAATTTTGAGACAGTTGGCTTTAAGAAAATTTGCCTTCATTCAATTTCTAGGTTTCCCCATTTCTAAATTGCTTAAATTTGCACATGGACACAGCTGGGGTTTCCAGGGTGTTGTAAGGCAATACGAAGATTGGTGGGAAAGGGAGGGAAGGGGAGGATTATATATACTAAGCCTGAATAAGCCTGACTGAGATGCAAACACCCTATCTCGCCTTTTAAAGGTGGGTTATGCCGATAAAGTTTTAAGTTGATTGTGGTTGGTAATTTTAATTTGCTCTGCTTCTGCCAGTAAAGTAATTACAGTACTAAAATCGACAGCGCTGCGAATGGGTCAGGAATGCCCACGTAAAACTGTGTCTTAAATTGCGATGATTTTGTATAGGAAATGACGAGAATGAACGTGTAGAAGAAAAGCAACGTTGATATTCCCATACACCTCATTTTTGTGATTCCATGTCTGCAGGGAAAAGTCTTCATGTAATTGTAGCAATATAGCGTCTGTCTATCTGTCTGTCTGTGTCTGGTTGCCCGTCCATCCGTCCGTCCGTCCATCTGTCCATCTGTTTGCTTGCTTTTCTGCCTGGTTGTCTGCCTGCCTATTCGTCCAAATAACATTAAAATCTAAGACAAATATCATACAGCTGACTAAATTCACCTTTCCGAATCAGCCAGCTGGAACAAACAATTCTGTAGATTGGCTCGCTCAGATATTTTGCGGCAAGCGGACTGATCACGGGGTCCAGGCAATAAGCTTTTGGATAGTGGCCAGACTGCTAAACTTTTCAATGCAGACAGCGCCGCTTTTTTTTTTTTGATATTTTTCATTAGATCGCATTCGGGGTAGTGAATAATTTGAGAAAGAACCCCCNCCCCCCCCCTCCCCCAACCTCCAAATCATATTTTGCGCTGTAATGTATTTGTTTTATTATTCTCCTGCTATTTATTTTCATCATTGCTTCCCCAAAACATAAAAATGTATGCATTCGCATTAATGATTGCCATGATGTTGCAGTTCACCTTATATTTGTAGACGGACAATGAATCATACACAGTTTGCAGTGTGGAATGCTGAACTATTTTCCACCATGCATTTCCCATAAACACACTTTGATGATTTCAACGCTTTTATCCAGCTAATATTGATGATGATCGTAATCATACAATGGTAATGTAGTTATGAATGAATTGATTTATGACTGGAGAGACAAGAAAAAAAATTAAATGTACCGTATAAAAGACCTTTTGCTGACGGGTTATTAGCCCTAGAACTGAAAAGGGATATAATAAGTTATTTATGATTTATGCCATTATGTGAAAAGGCGTAGCCAAATGGTAAAGGAGTTGGGACTGTAGATCTCATTATATACATTATGCTATGTAACAAGAAGTAATACATTATGTGGTGTGCAACCCACGATAGATTGCGAATAATTGCTTATTTCAACCATGCGCTTCGGCTTATACAATACTTATTGCGTAATGAAATACAAAGTCGATTATGTATAAAATAAATGCAATCATAAGAATCATAAAACAAGAAAGAAATACATAACAATTTTACGGGATCTATGACAGAATGTTAATTCATAGATAAAGCAAACTGATCAACATTTTTTTTTTTGGTTCATGGTGCGTTCACGATGTACAAAAAAGTTCAGCCACCAACTGGATCATGTGACCACAGGAAGATTTAAAGCGACGCTGTTGCCTTGGGCTTAGAGTGGGGCTCGATAGTTTTAACAATACATAATATAGTTGTTGGTAAACAAAGCTTTGCGATTGGAAAACAGCTTCAGAGTAAGCAAAAAATGGACGTCGGCTTGTTTAGTTTAATCAGGTGGAAAATATATTTATTTAGCTTTTCGGAAGGGACAGTTCATCACCATAATAATAATAATAATAATAATGATACTATTAGTATTGATACTAATGATAGTAATAATAGTGTGGTATATACATCTTCTATCCAGGCTAGTGCACGCTCACGCAACTTCACACATACACAGGCCATTCACTCTAGAACTTCCTCAACTCACTGGGGAGTATACAATGCCGCTACCATTTGGAGACGCTGATCACTAGCATTCTGACAATATTTTTCACTGCCTATAATCCCATATCCAGTTTACAGTGAAGAAAATGTGGATAAAATACTTATCTAAGGCACTTAGAATACGACCGTGGCCGGGAATCGAAACCAGGATCTTTAGATCTTGAGTCAAATCCCGCAACCATTCGGTCACGCCGCTCCATGACGCTTGTAACACTCTTCACGAATGATCTCGTCGAGTGAAAAGCGTACACAAACATGGCACGTTGAGCGTAAGAAGGGACTTCTGGAAGCCATGAAGAAACATGAATTTGTCATCCGGCGATGACCTGCGGCATCTGAGGCTGCCTGTGATTGGCTAGTAATTGAAACTTCTTTTCTCCGTTAGTTTCCACCCTGAAGCAATTTTCATCGTAGTCGCCTCCCTTTGGAAGCAATGCGATTTCGGTGGGAAGTCAAATGGAAAGTAAACAAACACCATGGAGTCAATCTATGACCGGTCAAGAGCAGTCTTCAGTTGTGGAAGTTTCTTTTTATTTGGTAGCTTTGATTGTGTAATCTTTACCGCGGAGTGAAATCTGGAATGTTGCTACGCAGATTTACTCAAGGATGGATCACTTCATGGTATCTTTCCGGTAGCTCTGTAAGTTCTAATCTGTCGTTTTACTCCGTCACCATGTTGTTCAAGATTTTCGAAAAGCACCTAATTCAGGAGTGGTCCACTTATTACCTTTGCATTTGCCACATCATGGCTAAGTAAGCTGTGTCGCTGGGTTGTTGAACAGAAAAGCGAAGGTTGCAGGTTCCAGTCCAATCTTATGACAGCCTCAATCAAAGAATGGGGAATTCATCTAGTATCTATACATAGTCTGTGGATGTTACTGGCAACTTTTTTCATGTTCCCGAGATGTTGTTCTAAACCGCAGTTCCACCTTTAGTAACAGATTCAGGCATCCGGAAGAGATGAGATTTGGTCACCAGGAAGAAACTGATACGTATCAACAGGCCCAGGTAATTAAGTTATACGGATAGATTGTGAGTAGAGCGCGACCTAGTTCCCGCTCGTATATGCCAGATGCTTTTAAGGTCAAGTCATTTGCTCAGGCATTCAGGGGCATAACTTCCTTCTTGTATTCGGTCCCTTGTCTCCAGAAGAGATCCGCGAGGGATTTTTCACTTCTTAGTTCTTGTTTTACTGTTAGCGGTATTTGATCTACTGTTCTTGGATTGCGAGGGTTAACGCGGTTGTGCTTAAAATTGCGAACTTTACTGCCAACATTGGGCAGTTTTCAGGCTTCCTGACATCCTCGTCTTAAAAAGTACGGGTGACTGCTCAAACGGTGGCAACTGTGATTGTTGGGCTAACAAACCGATTTCAGTCCGCATGCTGGATGTAGATCTAAGTCATTTTGCCAAATGAGATATGTGAGGACATTAGGAAGTTTTATTCTTGTGTGTCTTAAGAAAAGTGAAACATTGAAAATCTGGTGAGGGCAAGACTGTTGAAAATTTCTTGTCCAGGTTGGTTTACTTCCTCCCATCTCCGTCCCCCAAACCTAAGGCTTTCCCAATAGAGTTTTGTTCTCCCATCTCCTTCCTTTTTATACGTGGTTATTTCACGAAACAGATACCGTGGTCGTGTCAGTGAAACCACTTATCTGTTAAAAGGAAGAAACTTACCACGATTTTGTGCTGAACCGTGTAGTGTGTGTTATTTCTTCACCGATTTCGCTCACGGTGCTGACGTCATGAGACTTAGAATGATGCGTTTGAATACAATCATTGCTAAAT